>VURO01008934.1:2992-18770 GCA_015108175.1 Pelvicachromis taeniatus
AACCCCCCCCCCAACCCCCTCTTAAAAAAAAAAAAAAAAAAGCAACAAAAAAAAGCACTAAAGTATAGCACATCCCAAAATTTTCAAGAACTCTCATTATTACTAATCGTCATGCGGAGGCGACCCCTTACATGTGCATCATGGGAAATGAGGGAGGTGTCACAAGGAGAAACACTGTCTTGTTCCCTCTGAGTGAGTGGATAAGTGCCACATGTCATCGTCATGTTTAAAGACGCGCCGCATGATATCTTTGTCATCAGGGCCGACAGAAATCACGGTTGGAGACGAGTGCTGGACCCGCTTGTCACAACAAACCCCTGCAAGAGGGGCGCGCGGCGCGATGGAAAGCTGTAATTTAGAATCAAATGAATTATCTATGACTTCAGTAAGTTTGTCAGAGAGACGAAGACGTGACGGCTCGGAACAGAACATGTTAATGCCCTGCAGTAAATTAATGCAGCTACAAAAAAAATATTTCAGCTGTTTGGGAAACGTAACAAGATGGAAGGAAGGGCCTAATTGAATTTGTAAAGTACATGTGAAGATGATAAGCTGGGGAGCAGATGATGTGTTCGCTGCAATATTTGTTAAATGTGCAGTGTAGGTCCTACAGAGAAGGGTTGGCATCATGAAGGGTTGTAGTACAGACTGCGATACTTTTATAATAAACCATCAGGAAAATAAAGCGACCAAAATTTGACTTTATTTAAAACCAAATTTTCATTTTTCAATTTAAACCTGATTACTTGCTGGAAATATTATTACATCACTTCCAGCAGGATTACCAAACACTAAGAGATTCTTTTTCTTCTTTTTTTGCAACTAATAACCTGTATTTTTTTTTTTTATCCTTTTAACTTGTTCTTTATAATGTTAATGTTCCCTGATCTTTACAGTGAAACTTTAGTGGTAGAATACTGAACATTAAGTACTTAAAGTGTACTTTACTGCATACTATAGAATACAGAAAACTGTACATTTCTCCCTTTTTATGAACTTTCACCACATTTTGGTAGAAACTTGAAGAAATCTTAAATGTTGTTTCCAAATTTAGCACTTTGCTAGCCTCTGGAGAAGTCTAGACTCAAAACAGAGTCCCAGTATTTGTTGGTGTGTTCCAGATTTCTGAGTTCCCAGAAAGAATTGTGATCTGGAATGCTCCCTCAACTCGGATTTCCAACTCAAAAAGTTGGAGCAGCCCCACCAGCCCTGAGTTAGCGATCCAATATAGTTACAGTGAGCATTACAGTGAGGACTTTTAATCTGTCCTCCCACTGTTGTGTGTTGGTGACTCCCTAAATGAACAGAGCACTGCCAGGCTCTATCCACGAATGCGGTGTAGTCGTGTTTTAAAGCACAAACAAAACGATGCATGAATGGCTCTATGTTGCTAACTTCCGAGGTTCCTGGAACGCAGCATACTCCTTTTTTGCCAAAACCGAATCAAGGTTTATTTGATCCATGAGAGCGTTAAGATTTAGTTACCGCTTTTCACGTTGCATTCTCTTTGTACACATGCTGTTTAGCTAGTCAAGCTATAAATAAATGACCCTCAGGCCTCTTTTCCAGCAACAAATCAGTTCCAATGGACATGGCTGAAAGAAAGGGACACTTATTACTTGTCATTATTGTGAAACTAAACAGGCAAACAGAGTTGCATTTGTATATGTTTGTGCCCCATTTCATGTGAGCATTTATTGAATATTTAAAAGAATAAACGCTTTCTGTTCTATTCAATTCAATTCAATTTTATTTATATAGCGCCAAATCACAACATCAGTCGCCTCAAGGCGCTTTACATTGTAAGGTAGACCCTACAATAATACATACAGTGAAAAACCCAACAATCATATGACCCCCTATGAGCAAGCACTTTGGCGACAGTGGGAAGGAAAAACTCCCTTTAAACAGGAAGAAACCTCCGGCAGAACCAGGCTCAGGGAGGGGCGGGGCCATCTGCTGCAACCGGTTGGGGTGAAAGAAGGAAGACAGGATAGAGACATGCTGTGGAAGAGAGCCAGAGATTAATAACAAGTATACAGAGATTAATAACAAGTAAATTATTAATCTCTGTAGTTCTGGTCTAATAAACTAATTTCCTTTTAGAGTTATTCACAGTTGCACTGTGAGCCTCCCCAGAAGGTTCTAAGGAAGTGGATTTGATTTTTTATGCATCAGTAGCTAGATAGGCCACCTGGATAGCAGACTTTAAACCACACACAGCGTGCCGGTATCAGCCCCCCACACCTCCATGCATGACTGTCTTTACTTTTTATTGGAATTTATGCAGCAAAAAAGGGTCCCAGCTTTCACTGCTGCGATTTTTGGTGAGAGGTCATCATCTTGTTGAGGTAAGGCCACATAACGGATGGCACATGTGATCCACACCATTAAAAACAAGTACTGCAAAAACAATAGTTCCATCGATGATGTGTTACTGTAGCAAAATCTTACCTTCTTGAAAAAAACAACTGAGTATAACTCAGGTTTTTGCAGAATCATCTAAAGGTCATCATTAGAGGTATTAGCAGTGAATAATAGGGGGAAACATTTTGCACTGTATTATGACAGTTTAAGTTGATTAAAGACATATGAAAATTCTGCAAATGATCAACCAGCTTAGCTTGAAAAGGATACTTGTTCTCATGAACTGTGGACACAACACTTTGAATACCATAATTCTCAGAGGTTTTATTCTGTTCCTAAAAAATATTTTACTGTTCTTAAACTTCTGCAGGTCCACCTGCTGCAGGTGGGATATCTAAGATAAGAACAGAGAATTAAAATGTGATTAATGCTACTTCAAAATAACCATATACCTCTGAGGTATAATTTTGTATTTATTTCTAAATATCTGCAAGCAAAGCAATAAAGACCTTGGCAAATAACTGAGATCACTTTGCTCCAAAGTGACTATTAAAAGCCAAAAATTAGCACATGCAGGTGTACACACGCATGTTCACAGTCCGCAGAATACAGGATAAAGCACCTTCCTCTGTTGTTTCTCCTATAAGAGACATCTCAGGTGGAAAATGGAATAAAAATAAAAGTTGTTTCCAATTCAGGGAGACGCTCAAGCTTGAGTGAAGATTGTCTGAATGAGAGTGAGATGGAGAGGGTGGGATGGGGAGATGAAGAGAAAAGGGGGATAGAAGGACAAAGAGAAAGAAAGAGAAGCGGAGCAAGAGAGATTTGGAGGAGGTTTTAATTGTTTTCCCATGATGCTTTGAGGAGGGCTCGGGGCTCAAAGCGTCGGAGCAGAAAGCTGTTGGAGTGCCTATCGTCTTGGCAACCAAGCCTGACCCTTTAGCACATAAGAACATGCACGCACGCACTCACATGCACACAGTGTTTCATTTAGAGTCTGACATCAGCTGGGAGGAATGCAGAGGGGAGGGAGGAGGCGGAGGGGAGAAGGGGTTGATTGGGATCAGGAGGCATTAAGTTTGGGGGAGTAGTGATGAGGAGGTGAGGAAGTCAGAAAGGAGGGCTCACGGTACTTTCACAAAAGTTGATGGATTAAGACTTGGTAATTGTAAGGTTTGTTTTCCCAATAAAGTCATTTCATACACTACTTGAAAATAATTGCTTTATTATTGCATAACAACAGATGCTTCCTTATCTGCACACGCTCCTGTCTCATGAGTGGTCAGCGTGGCAAGGTATATATCATCCCTGCAATGCCGACGCAGTCACAGTAATGGGAATCAGAGTGGTGGGAAGTGAATTAAACTGTCATTTTGTCATTTAGTATACAGTAGTGTAGCGTGGGAAGTGGGTGACTAATTCTTTTGAAAATACACCAGATTGACAGAGGTAGGATGCAATTTTTGGACAATTCAACTTCAGTCTCAAGGAGGTGACGATACAACCAGGATAGCAACTTACTTTTTGATTGGTAATAACTGTTATTAGTGACACCGAAGTAGCAATTTTCTCTCTTTCTCATTATTTGGCAAATTGAGTATTATCAGTGGAACGTATTATTCCACGCCAACACTAAATATATAACAGTGATTGTAATTATACTACAAATTAATAAATAATCTCACAGAAGAGAAGAAAAGAGACTATATGACCAAAAGTATGAGGAAACATTTTTCTGATACTTTTCTGGTGGTGTGAAGAGAGTTAAGGGAAACCTGAAAGATTAAGCAGGTATTTTTCAGTCAGTGCTGTACATCATATTTTGTTGTAACGGTTCTAGAAAGTTTGTGTGGTTTCTGGTATTCCGGCTTTCTCTCACACGCCAAAGACATGCAGTTAGTGGGGATAGGTTCACTGGTGATTTTAAATTGCTCATAGGTGTGAATGTGAGTGTGAATGGTTGTCTTCCCCCCCAGCGACACTGATGAAGATAGGTGTAAAAGTCTTTTTCTATTGTTGTAATTTGACAGTTTTTTTAGTTGTTAGTTTGGAAGCACCAACAACCATAAAGGCCTTACAATAAGGGAGCGAAAACAACAATCAGTAGACTCCCTGTGAGCAAACACTTGGCAACAGCGGGAAGGAAAAACTCCCTTTTAACAGGAAGAAACCTCGGATAGAGGTGCAGGCTCAGGGAGGTGCAGCCATCTAGCGTGATGGGTTGGAGGTGAAAGGAGAGCAATGAGAAAAAAGACACTGTGGAAGAGAGCCAGAGATTAATAATAACTGATGGAAAGAAGTGAATGAAGAAGTAATGCTCAGTGCATCATGGGAAAAGCCCAGCAGCCTATAGGCCTATTGCAATGTAACTAAGGTAGGGTTCAGAGTCACCTGATCCAGCCCTAACTGTACACCGTTTTTAGTTTTAAACAGTTTCAAAATAATTGTTGTCAATTATGTGAATCTAAATTAAAACTAACAAACAGGTGTATGATGCATAAGTGTGCAACATTAATGTACCACTCCATCCATCCATTTGCTTCGACTTATCCTTTTCAGGGTCGCGGGGGGCACTGGAGCCTATCCCAGCTGCTTAGGGCGAGAGGCAGACTACACCCTGGACAGGTCGTGTACCACTACCACTCCAGATACTTCAATATGTAGTTTTATTTTAGAAGAAAATTAAAGGGAAAAACAGCATCTCTGCTGCTTCACTTGCAAATTATTTCATGCTCACCAATCTGATGAAAGTATAAGATACTTTTTTAAGTGAACGTATAATTTGCATATTTTACAAATGATTTTTTAGATGTATCTCTTACTCCATGTATCTCAACAGCTGACAACATAACACTACCAATGGAACGAACCTCTGTGGTTGACGTTTGTTAAAGCAGGTGTTCAGCCAGTGAACCCATGTACAAAGAAAAATTGGGCGCCTTATTTCAAAAGGACTCCCAAATCCTCTTTAAAGATAAGATCGCCGTGGAATTTGATGTGACATCCAAAATACAGTGGTGCAATCAAAACCCTTCATCTCAGGATTAACTCTTGTACAAGAACATTGACATTTGTCACTCATTACACAAAGAACTAGAACACACCATAACAGGTGGAATCACACTATGAATCACTACTGCATCACTCTTTTTATCCATCTTACATGTATTTATTTACTTGGTATAAACCAAGGCATTCCTGTGCTGCAATATGCTTCAATGGACTGTCATCTTTTCTTTTCCTTTTTTTGAACTTTACATAAAAGATGGCTGTAGCAACAGAGATGTCATCATTTGATAAGTGGAGTCCCGGTGTGAATACTTTCACTATCATCATCTTGGTGTTTTGAAACTAGACGACCGAGAGGTGAAACAGACTGAGAAACTCAGGGACCCTGCATGGTCATATTTTAGAGAACTAGCCACACCAAAGTGAGCCTACAAAAACATACATACATGCTTTGTTATACTTTTTGGTACTACGATTTTACAAAATTAAATCCTGGTTGTGTACAATAGGATTTGAAACTATGACTGAGAGTATGAACACATCAGGGCAATTTTCTATAGTTTTAAAGAACCAGACTTCTGGTGGCCCACAGGTCATTATAAAGAATGCAGATTTAAGGCACTTTATTCTTATTGGCAGCTACATCCATCTTTTATATACAGTCTATTGTTGTAAACCTATGTGTGTTACCTTTCCTCACCTGGCGTAGATCTTTCATAGACAACTTCGAGGAATGGGAATAGGCACTCCATGTCCCAAAGAGAGGAATGTAGTAGACTGCTGTTTAACTGATTGCAATTTTTTGTCATATTAAGAGGTAAATATATATTTAACAATTTTTACAATAGTATATTTGCAAGATACAAATCGCCCTCCTCCTCCCGAAAACAAAAACAAAGAAAACCTGTAGACCCAGACAGGTTTTTGTATGAAAGTTGGAGGAGCTTTATAACAAGCCAAAACGAGAAAAAAAATCGTACATTATCACATGAGGCGGTAAATATGGTTACAGGTCTATACCTTAATACACAGATAAGCTAGAATTAAACCAGTGCATGTTGACTGCCTCTCGTCGCTCTGTTAGGCTGTTGAAGCACTGCACTCACTCTCTTCCTGAGAGAAGAGAAACTTGTGTTTGTCAGGGATGGAGGGACGGATAGGGGAAGGAGAAGAGGGAAAGATCTTGGCTTCTTTGTTTCCAGGCCTTGATGTGTGACCACAACTCTCCTTCCCTCCTCCTTTCCTCGTCTCTTCCCTTCATCTTTCGTACGACATGCAGGCCCACTCCTCTCCTCTTTCTTTCCTTTTCTTCTTTCACTCTTTCAGCCATCCTTTCTCTAACCTGCCTTGCTCTCGCTACTTTCAACATTTCCTCCCCTCTTCTCTCCTCTTTCCTTTTCCTGCTCTTCCTCCTCTTCACCTCCTCCACCTCTCCTCCTCTCTGCCCACCCATACTGTCTCCACAGGGAGCTGCTTCACACTGAGAATGAATCAAAAGGCAAAGGAGAGAAATATCCTTTCAACATGCGTGCACACATGTGCACGTGCCTGCGCGCACGCACACACACACACACACACACACACACACACACACACACGCACACATTAACCGGAGGACTGTGTGGGAATGAACCAAGGGGCCTCACTCAAATCCCTGTCTCTAGGCAACCAGGAAGGATATGCTGGGGGAACAGCATTAAAGTTGAAGAAAAACTCACTCTGCAAACACGCACACACAAACTCATCCACAGACACAAAGACAGACACACACACACACTTTGAGACTACCTCTCATTCTCTCCATATTTGTAAAACTAATCAGAAATGTTGAGCCATAAAAAGGAAAAGGCGAATAAGTGATACATGTTGTAATAGTATGTGTAGAGTAACGCACTGGGAGCTGACCTTCAGCGGTTCGACTCAAAATTAACAGCAATGTGGAGTTGAGCAACAGTGCAAGAATTTGTTTGTGTGTGTGTGTGTGTGCACGAGTGTACAGTGCTAAAATTTTACAACATCAAATAAGTCATTTGTGCTCATTTTGGATGTGTGTTTGTGCGTGCTCGTTTGTGCACAAATGTGTGTGAGTGTATGCGTGGGTGTGGGTGTGTGTGTGTGTGTATGTGTGTCTGCCACCTCTGCAGCTGGCCCTCCATCAGCAGATTAATAAGCTTTGTTGCCACGCCGACCGGAACCTAGTGACAACCATCCAGACCCAAGGCATTGTGGGTAACGGTCTAACTGGCCGCAAGCTGGCCCTGTTTTTACAGCTCTGTTTTGTCCCACACCATGCTCCTGTGTGTGTGTGTGTGTGTGTGTGTGTGTGTGTGTGTGTGTGTGTGTGTGTGTGTGTGTGTGTGTGTGTGTGTGTGTGTGTGTGTGTGTGCAAGAGATGGTTAATTGCTCCACTCTTGCCACTCTTCTCAATGACATCACTGAAGCCACAGATGTTTTTTTTCACTTATAGGATGTCTGGACACACACACACATACACACACACACACACACACACACACACACACACACACACACACACACACACAACATACAAATAAGAGCTCAGGAAACACTTCCAGGCTTTTGACTCACTCTCGCACTAAGTTTGGCTTCTCTTTGTGTCGCTTTCTTTTCCCTTCCTCCTCTTAATCGTTCCTTCAAGTCCTTATGTCCTTTTTTGTCCAGTCCACTGTGTTGCCTCAAATGAAAACTTTCAAAAAGTATTGTATTATAGTTTAGGCAATAGTTGGCCATGTAATATTAAGATAGTTTACACAGTTTATATCATGGTCCAACAACTTTAACCCAGACTAACTCCCTTGATGGAGTAGAAATTTGCTGCACTTTGACAGACTTCTACTAGTTTTGAAACTTACACAGGACAGATCTGAAAGGAAACCAAAGCAGCCAGGTTCATTTCCAGTATAAAGGTGGTGATCCTCATAGAAGCACGTCCTGCCACTCAGCAGCCATGTTGGTAACGCACTTGTTTTGAGATGAGGAGGTCGTGTCTCCAGCTTCAGTAACAGTTTAAAGCTCAGTCGAGTTGATGAACATCTCTGCCTCTTGAACAAATATAATTCTAGTTCAGTATAAAATACACAAAACCTACATTTGGGTTATGATAAGAAGCAGATAGGTCTGTCACTACCTCGGCCCCAGCCGCTTGTGTTATTGTCATAACACAAGCTTGTATGTCTATCAGCTAAGCGGTCCTAAAGTAAATGATTGTCTCACTGTGGGAACAGGCAGGGACAGCTGCCATGTTTGAGGTTATGGAATTAGTTTCTAATGATGATTGTCTCTCCCAAAGATTGCACCAGGCATGCGTTTCCCATAAATCGTCACATAGGTGCGCTCTTTGTATAAGTTTGATTACATCATGTCAAACAAATTTTATATGCTGAGTTCAGCAACATGCCTCAAGGAAAATCAAAGCATTGGCCTCTAATTTCAGATTCAGTAAATCAACAAAAAAAGATTTGAGTGTCATCAAAATTATCCGAGTCAAAAAACTGAGAATTGCTTATGACTGTAGCTCTTTCTGTCAAATTCTTAGCAGGGAACAACCGTCTAACATCTAACGTTTAACTTTGGATGGCACTTCTGACTGTTTCATGTCTATCTCCGTGGATACATTTTCGAACCTACAGTTGCTTGTTAATTGTTCTGCGGGCTTTGTGGCTGTGACCCTCTGACCCCCACGGTGTGGGCTGTATTGTCAGTGTTCGAGCTTTTTCACAGTATTGTGCTGTTTTCCTCTTTGTTAGTCATTGTTGCTGCAGTGAGCAATAATGACTCTCAGATTATTACTTGTTATTTTTTTTATTTATTTTTTTAGCAAAAGTCAGATCTCACAAAGCAATGACTTACAGGTCAAGTCTAAGACAAGGCCAGAACATGGCGCCGGGGCTTTGTTGCTGTGAGTCACAAATTAATCAAATTCATATAAAGCGTATTTGATGATGTCTAAGACATGTGACATACATGGAGACTAAGCCTTGATCTGCTCTAAACCTTGAACTTTCTCATAGAGGACAGTTTTGTCGAGGTGTGACGCCTGCTGCCTAAAAACACTAAAACACAAATTGAAAAACTGAGACCGATGTAGTAGTAAAGGGGTTCTGGTGAATGAGGAAGAACAGACGAGCGTGTCCACAGACGGACACTCACTAACTCTCACTAACTATTCTTAACATTAACTTCTGTCTCACGCTGTCGCTCTGTCTCTTTTTATAACTCTTTAATATCACCTTTCCCACCATTTCAGTCTTTCCATCTCCTTCCTTCCATGTTTTCTCGCCTCCTGTCACACTTTCAGTCTTTGTCACAAACTCTCTGAGCACTCTCCTCATAGGCGTCCCTCCCTTGCTCCATCCATGCACATGAACTTGCAGTGCCCCCTGGTGACAGGCCACTGTTACAGCAAGTGTTTGACACAGCCAAGTCCCACAGTAGTCCATGTGCCCCTTTTTCTTCCCCTTCACTTTTTAGTATATGTAAAAGCAGTTTATGGAACAAAGTACTGGTGTTGAATAAATCAGTATGTAAATAACCTGGTCATCTGGCAAGTACAGAGGTGGGAAAACAGAGAAAAGGGAAAGTCAGAAAACAACACCACCACAGTTGTTCTTATTTGAAAAGGAATTAAAAAACAAAAAAGCACATAAGAGAGCAAATATAAATTATGGGATATAACTACGGAAGCGTTCTGGCTTGAGCAATATGGGAAAATTTTTTCTGCCATTGTGATATTCTTAATTTTGAATCACTTGAGTGCTCTTTCATCTTTGGCCTGCTTGTGAAACCACATTAAAGCAATTGCACCAACAGAAGAAAAAAAAAAAGCCAACTTCTGTCTCGTCACGAGGGGTGTTGCTGTCAGATCATTTCCCTCTCTTTTAATTTCTGATGCCTCTCTGAGTGGCTCTGAAGTTAAATCAGGCTCTCCTCAGGCGTAATGGAGACATGTGAAACCACTTGCAGAGCGGTTTTTGGCTCAGGTGTGATTTCCACAAACAGGAGGGATGATTGACATTGGCTGCGAGACAAGAGAACACATCTCAGTCAGCACATTTATATTATTACTGCAGAACAGAACAGAATAGAATAGAATAGAATAGAATAGAATAGAATAGAATAGAATAGGGAGGCGGAGGAGAATCAAAGTAAAAGTTGAAAATCACTTGACTTTTGGTCTGTGTTAAATTATCCATGACTGAATGCCACAGACTGTGGACCTCAGTGAAAGCTACTTTGTCTGACTGAGCTCTGTCTGTCTTAATGAAGCTAAAAGAGTCTTAAACAGCTTAACACAGTCTTCAGGTTTCTACCTGTGTAAGGCAATACAGTGAGTGTAGTGATGCACAGAGCAACGCTGTGTGTGTGCGTGAGTGAGAAGCTGTGTGTATGTAATGTACTGTATGCATGTGTGTGCGCAAGACAGCGCAGAGGAAAGCAGAGACGACATCAGAGTCCATATTAAAGGATAATTACAACTAAACAACAGGGGCCTGTTCCCATAAAGAATCCGGGGGGGGGGATTATCACTGCTTATTGCACTCTTACATTGTAGGGCTTCCATGAGCGTGTGTGTGTGCGCGCATGTGTGTGCGTTTGTGTGTGTGAGGTTTGCTTTAACTGTCCTCTACCTCCTTTCCTCTCCATAAGGTCATTGCACTTCCTCCGTGTTTCTTTCACCATCAAAGCACACTGTTTCTTTTCCTTTTCTTAAGTTAGGGTTAGAGTTTATTTCCACTCTTTATGTTGCATCATCAGTGCAGTAATGATGATCAGCAGCTTCTTTTTCCATCATTCATTTAAAGCTGGACATTGATAAACTTGTGGTTTCCCACCTTTAACTTGTAATAGTGATTTTTGAAAGCTCTAGGCCATGTCAGTCTTTTATATACTGTATTCAGCTGATGTCAGCTTTATTATATAGCATCAAATCACAACAACAGTCACATCAAGAGACACAACAAGCAACTTTATGATAAAGAGAAAACACTAACAATCAGACAACCCCCTATGAGCAAAAGCTCCCTTTTAACAGAAAGAAACCTCCAGCAGAATCAGAGAGACAGGGCAACAGATTTGGGGGATACACATAGGAGTGAAAAAAGATGAGTGACTAAGCACCTAAGGCAGGGATGAGGGTCACCTGATCCAGCTCCAACTGCCCTAATTCTTTATCAAAAAGGAAAGTTATAAGCCTGATCTGAAAAGTAGAGAAGGCGTCTGTCTCTGGTTCCAGCTGGTCCCACAGAAGAGGGGCCTGACAGCTGAAGGCTCTGCCTACAATTAAATATGATAGGAATCACAAGTAAACCAGCAGTCTGAGAAAGAAGTGCTCTGTTAAGGTGAAACAGTACTATTGGATGTTTACAACACATTGCACAGTGTTTAGGCTAACACTGGATTGCACCCTTCCCAGTGTTCACCCAATCTGGCTTCGCTCTTCTTTCAGTCCACTCTCACTCTTACCCAGTAAAGGTCCCAAAACATCAACTTTCCCCTTGAATGGCTTGAATTTCCAGTCATGTAGTTTGGGTTTGTTCTTCAGTTATGATCAGTTTGCATTTAATTACATTGCCAAAGTAGTTGTTAAGTTTTAGACAGTGGAAATGGAAAATAAAACTGCATTGATGAGAAAATTGGAACAGGCAGAAGTTCTTTCATTTTTGAGAGCATTTTCTATCCTGAGATTCTGTAGTAAATGCATTAAAAAAACAACAGCGAGCCTTGAACATGGAATGCTTCGCAAGCAGGTGACATTTGACATGAAAAGCGTACAAACTTTGGTCAGTTTTGTCACCTTAAGAAAAAAAGACAGCAACCTGGTTTTGGCGTTTGTGCATCAAATCGCTGATTTTCAGCTTGCGATTTATCGCCAGACCACTTGTACATACAGTATTTTCAGCTAATGAACACATAAAGCTCTGCTTGTCAGTTGTCAGTTTTGGCTACCAATCAAACATTTTGTAGACTACAAAAATCCTGAGCCAAATCACTTCTTTTTTTTAAAAAAAAAAAGGTCATTGATCCCTCAGTGTCACAGCTCCTTGCCGGGGCCCTGACTGTGAGACAAAGCCTGAGTCCCAGTAGAAAATTAGCGCATTTAGCTGTCATCGCTCAGCTCGCTTTACAATCCCAACCAGCATTCACACAGAGGGCCCTGGCCTCTTTTCTCTCCCTCCATCCACCTATCCATCCATCCACCCACCCCACCTCCCGCCTCTAACCCTCGCTAGCTTTCTTTCTTTGAGTAGGAAAGGCGATCCCCTGTATAGCTCAGAGATCAAGACAGGAAGGTGTAAACTGCAGATAAATGTGATCAAGTGTCTCCGCTATCACAAGCCCTCACATCGGAGTGGCTGGCTGGCCGGCTGGATGGGTTTACCCCACCCTCTCCCCCCTCCACACCAACATGGATTAGCAGCCCCTTCTTTGTGCCTCTCAGTGGTGGCAGACAGGTAGAGATGAAGAGATGTTTACGCTTTTTAAACTTGCAAACCTTTTAGGCTTACTCGTCTAAATGAAACCACACAGAGTAGCTATCATTAGCTTCATTGTCTACCTCACGTTGAAGGCAACAAATCTGGAACACCTTAGTAAGACACAGATTTCACAGATTGATTATATTAAGCAGGAAAGAGCAACTCACAATGTGTTTATAGAAATATTTATCAATTGGCTATGACGTCATCGTCGATTGTGTCCATCAGGCAATGCTAAGGCACCTTTTTTGGGTTTGGTTTTCAGATGCTACTTTTTGCAGCTAAATTTTACTCATCAGCTATTAACAGGTATCATCTGAGTGCCAGTCTGTGATGCAGTGGGACTTGTTTAGAGTCAGTTTCTTTAAAAATATGAAACAACAAACCTGCCAAGCTGTAGGTTGTAAAAAGACAAAACAAACCGTTAAAGGCACAGAAATGGCAAATAGCAGAGTGAATGTGCCATCTCATAAGAAGATTTCTGCACATGAATACAAACAATCTGTAAGTAAGGGCCAAATCTTCGGTATCATGACTTTTCAGATAAAACTGACAGTGGCCCCCAGAGGCTCAGTGAGCAGAGAAGCTGACAGGGGTCCCAGATCACAATGAAGTGAGCTCATCAGACCCCTCCAAACACCCTCCTCAGCTCTGCTTGAGGCGAGGCATAACACACCTGAATCACTGACCAAACTGTTGGTCTACATTACTCACAGTCAGTTGGATTGTGAGTAATGTAGGCATCAGGTTTTGAAATTTGAAGAAGGAAGCGTGAATTTTAAAAAAGGAAATAAAATAAAAGGCTGGCAATCTGTATTTGCCGCAACTATCAATTTTAGTTTGAATCTGTGATTCCACTCTATCTGTACTATTCTGCTGTCACAAATTATCACTATCACATCATTACAAACTCATTATCATTATCATGCTGTTTTTTAACTTTCAAAATATTTAAAGTTTGTGAATGTGATAACTCAAGAACGAGGCGACATAGGATTTTGAAATTCATAAGAGACGTGCATCTACTAAAAATTTAAGATGAGATTGAATCTCAGTAAACTCGATTTCAAGGTTCAAGGTCAGAGGTCAACTTTTCTGGAAATCCTTGCGATAGCTCAAGAAGGAAGTCACCTAGGATTTTCACATTTATAACATTTGAGCGTCTACTAGGAGGCTGAGGAATAGCACTGGCAGCCACCAGTATTTCTATATTATGCAAAAGGTAACTGTCAAAAAGTTTAGAGTTAAAAAAAAAGCATTACTAGACATTAATAGAAGGGAGGATCTCATTTTTATTCATATTAACAGGTCTTCTCTCCCAATACCTCACTTCCTTCATACTGCATTTGTCACATTTCCTTAGAAATCATAAGAAGATTCCTTGGTCTAGAGTGTGACTAGAAACAGTCTTAAATAAAAAGAAAAGAGTTTTAATTACCAAACGCCTTCCTGCACTATGTGACTGCGGTGGACAAGAACTGTATGTCTTTAGAGGTTGCAAAGCCAATAGGGTCTTATCCATGAGACATAATCAGCATCAGGATGATAGTGGCAACAACATTTTGTCCATACATTACATGGATAAAAATACTAGGGTAGTTTAACATTTTAAAATGCAGGTGTTTTCAGTCCCATTGCTACAAGTGTATAAAATCATGCAGCTAGCCATGCAGTCTGTCTTCCCAAACATATCCATTTAATTAAATTGTATTTATATGGAGCAAATTTCCTACAACAATCACACTCCAACAAGTTCCCTCCTAGATATTCCACAGCAACTCAACTGCGATGTTCCACAGCGGGGTCAAAAACACACAATAACAGCTCCAAACCTCCTGTGACATTAACATCAGCACAAAAACCGTGCACCAGGAGCTTTGTGCTGTGGGTTTCCCTGGCCGAGCAGCTCCTGCATCTGTAATGTGCAGGCGGCCCAGTGCTTTTGTTCATATAGGGACAAGAAAAACAAACGTCATGGGCCCACAGACACCTGATCGTAGCCTAATTGAGTCATTACATGAGGAACAACCTATCAGCCCGCTGCCTTAAATAATCTGACAATCTGTAAAGATAAACAGTGTTCAACCCAAACACTGGTTAAGCGTCCACATTTTGTTTTTATAAGTTGAAAGAAGTTCAATTCAAACTATTTTGACAAGCTTCTCCTGTTACTTTAGTGCCTAAAACTTCTGCGCAGTACCGCACGTCTGAGCAGAAAGTGTTCTATTTACGCCACTTTCTCCCATTTTTCCTCCTCGCTCCCCTCTCTCTCTCTCTCTCTCTCCCTCTTTCAGGCGCTCTCCATCTCGTCAGTTCACGTGTCTGATAAACTATTTATCCCTCCAAGGACGTTTTTCCCCATCCAACCGTCCATCCAGTCAAATTACACACTCAACACATAATGGAGTCTGTTCCTATCTTCTCAGCACAGAGAGACCCAGAACCCACATCTGCTCCCCAATACCCCAGACAATAAACAATTCACTCCTCGCGTTCAAATCTCATTTTTCGGACAAAGTCTTGACAATAAAAAGCAATAAATTATGCCGCGGCTTGAAGGGGACGCCTTAGCCATTCTGGAGATGTAGGGAAAAGTTTTTCTCAGAGTTTTTCCACGGCGAACAGATTCCTCTGAGCTCGCCATTATCTCAGGAAGGAAGTTAATTAAAGTGGCCCAGTATGAATCAATGGGGGAATTTGCAGCCGCGCAATGGACAGACCAACAGACTGACGGCATGAGCGGAGTGACGGCCATGACACCACTTCAGAAGAGAAGATTAGCTGTGAGACAAAACTCTCGCCTCTGATCAGCCCTACAGTGTGGCTCTCCTCCTGGATTACTCTTCTTATACCCCCCCCCCCCCCCCCCCCCCCCCCCCCCCCCCCCTCCCCCCCCCCCCTCCCAC
>VURO01008935.1:3710-16193 GCA_015108175.1 Pelvicachromis taeniatus
AATTTTTCTTTTTTTTATTTAATTTTTTTTTTTTTCTCATATTCTTACATTTCAGTGTATATGCATCCTAGGTCCTTTTTATATTAGAGTTTTAGATTTATATTTACATTTTTTATTTCTACCATTCTTAATGAGGATGTTCAGCATTTAGTCTCAGTGTAGCTTTAATGTTTTTAATTGGTAACTTGTTATAGAACATTTCTACTTGTAATGTTAAAAAATTGAGTGCTAATAATTGTATTATGTGTGCTTTCTTGTCTCTCATTTTTAGGCATCAGTGACAGAGTTTGAAAGGCTGGTGTCATCTCTTTGTCCCGCTGATGTTTTTGATGTGTGATCTTCAAAATTACACAATATGTCCACTAACTTAATTGTACATAATTAATTTGTTTACTGTGCCTGTTTGTTTTAAAATAAACACGACGTTTTGGAAATTGTTAGTGATTATAGTTCTGTATACACCAACAGTTACGGTACTATGCGTGTTTGTCGCCTGTATTACGGTATGTGGGTCATGAAAAGAAGTGGGGAGCGGAGTAGTTGACACTCGAATTCTCGGAGAGCAGCTTCCTCACAGATAGCAGGCCATAAGCTAGAAGAGCCCGGCATTTTCTTCCCATATAAATGTATTATTCGAGATAGATATGACGGAAATGTTTTCAACTCTTTTCGGGTCAAATGAAGCTCAGGGACCACCTGGTTCTTCGTCTCTGGGTTTTGGACCGGGGAAGCCTCCGCCGCCTATGCCGCAAAATCAAGTCGCCATGGCGGGTCAGATACCACCGCAGCTCGGGGATGAAGGGCCTGCTCTACGGAAGCCTGGAGCCATGAATGAACCTTTCTATTTACTGCGGGAGCTGCCTGGTACTGATGAATTCCTGTAGCTGTTTGGTGCTTTGTATTTATTTTGTCCTTTATTTTTAAATGAAGGACAAAATAAATTAGCCGAAATCTAAAGCTGCTTTAACAGTTTGTAAACAATACTAGCTCGCGTAGGCTGACTAGCTGGTTGTGAGCTAATATTGAGTTAGCTGATTGTAGTTAGTAGCTATGTTTTTTATTGAAGCGTTTAAATTCAGTGTGTAACACAAATGTTATAGATTTAACGCCTTATTGTGGCTTAAAATATATGTTGTGTAACTATTGTTATTATCGTAATGAGCATCCCAGAAGTAGCGCAGGTTCCCTTTTTAAATAGACAGCTATTTATGTACAGATTGGTTACAAATTATATTAATTTGGTGTGTATGCTTAGTGGGAAACGAGTTAACGGGAAACACCAACCTCATTACGCACTACAACCTGGAGCACGCCTACAATAAGTTCTGCGGGAAGAAGGTGAAGGAGAAACTCAGCAACTTTCTGCCAGAGTTACCAGGTGAGAGTCAAGATTCTTTGTCACATGCATAGTTATACCAGTACAACACGCAGTGAAATGTGTCCTGAAACGCTCCTCGGCTGTGCAAAAAGAGAACATTATATACAGCAAGTGAGTTGTATACAAGAGGACATTGTATGAAGTAGGTGCGTGAATTATATACATTAAGTAAACGTCTTGATGCATGCTCAATCATCCAGGTAAGTAAATATGAAAAAGTTGATTCTGTTCATCTGGACGTAGCGTTTTCTATGGGAGAAACGTTTTGTCACTCATCCAAGTGACTTCTTCAGTCTCAGCTGACTGCAGGTTTTCCCCAATCTTATAAAAAGTTAATTTGCATAATGACTGAAACTAGCACCACTGAAGGCTGGGAGGTCAGTTCATTGGTCATTAATATGCAAATTCTCACAACCCTTGATCAACAACCACTGATCAAAGGCCATTGTGGACGACATGTCCTGATTTAAGACACGGATGGCCTGAGAATATAAGAAGCAACTATTGAGCCTCTCTGTGTTTGACAGTCACAGATGTGGTCAGATAACTGATTAGTAACAATCTTATAATGTTCAGTGTTGGGCAGTAGCGGTAAAGCTTTGGTTTGATAGGTGTGAAATGTAATATTATAAACTATTTTAAAAGCTGGGTTCTCACTGTCTGTTGGATATCTCTGATTGAGAAAAAAGTCTTTAAACTGAGTTTTACTTAAGGCCACATTGACAACTGAGGGTTTGAAGAGCTTGTTTGTATGAGCAAGCACTTGGAGAAAGTGGGGAAAGAAAAGCTCCTTTTTACATGGAAGAAACCTCCAGGAGAACTATGCCCCACCTGGGGTGGTTAGACAGGTGAGGTGAAAACGGAGATGGTAGATAAGCCTAGGACAAAACAACCTATAGGATGGAGAACAGAGAATTTAATAGCTTGCACTATGCATGAGTTTATATCTTATTGACATGCTGTAAGTTAAAATAAATGCCTCACATCGGTTTCTCCTGACGCAAAGTGTCAGTGTCAGTTATAGTAGTAGTCTATTATCCATACCAGCCTGATTCACAAGCTCAGATATGTTAATTGTTTGCCATTTTTGGTCATTTAATAAAGCCAAATTAATTCTGAAATAATGAATTATAAGTGTAGGTGTCATTCATGGGCCTGAAGTTCCCAATTATATTATTGTGTGTTTTGATTATCTAGTTTAAGTGTACTATACAGGCCATCTTTTGTTGTGAAACTGGCTACAAAACAAACTCAGACTGGAAAAACACTTTATCTTCAGCCATTTCTTCTGCTAGGGCACAGGACATAAGCAATGTGATGTGATAGTAAAGATGAATTTAATACTCTTGGTCGATGCACCCCAAAACTATTGTGATTGGTGTGTTTAGCTGTGCATTTCCAGCTACTTTTCTGCTGCAGAATTTATCAGTGAGAGAATCATCATGTCAATGTAAGGAATAATAATCACAACATCAGTATAAGGACTCAGGAAAGAAGAACTGATCACAGCAAAGAGTGGGCGACCCAGTAGTGAAAAAAAGTTGCAACAGTTTGTTTCCTTCTCTTTTGATTTCACTATTTAATTTACCCTTGAACACACCTGAGCTCTTATGTTTTGACCTTTTATGCTGCACTGCAGGTATGATCGACTGTCCGGGCACACAGGACGGCAGCTCATTGCGCTCTCTGATTGATAAGCCTCCAGTTTGTGGAAACTCCTTCAGTCCACTGACGGGCGCTCTGCTAACAGGCTTCAGACTACACACAGGACCGGTACATAATATACAATACAATGCAGCATAAAGTTCATGGAGATCCTGACTGACACTGATTATTCAAATTTAACTGACATTTAAATTATCTTAATTCTCATATTTGCATATTAAGTTCGCACTTTTTTCTCATCATATCTTTGCAGCTCCCTGAACAGTACAGACTGATGCACATACAGCCTCCAAAGAAGAAGAGCAAGCACAAGCACAAACACCATCGACCGCAGGATCCATTACCACAAGGTATGATATAAATCTATCCACATGCATGTCTGCAAAGAGGTACAAATGATTTCACTTCAATAACCTGTCTTATTTTGATGTCACAGAAACACCGTCAGACTCTGATCCCAAGAAAAAGAAGAAAAAGAGAGATGATGATCCCGATCGCAAGAAAAAGAAGAAAGACAAGAAAAAGAAGAAGGTAAGACCATTTGTTAAACCTTACCTGAACTCCAGTTCGACAGATCTCATTATTATAGTCACTTCAGTTTTATTTTTTTTTTATTAATTCAATTTAAAAAAAGCTACTTTTGTCTGATCTCTTATTCGCAAGGGATCAACACATCAAGTAGATCCTCGTATTTGATTTGGCAGATTTTTTTTTTTCTTTTCAAAATCCCCTTCTTCAAACAAAAAAGGAATTTGTGTCTGTAATCAAAAGTGGGGATCTTTAACTTTTTAAGCAAATATGTAGACCGTTATGTCTGCAAAAGTGTCATTTGATCTTAATTTAATGGAAAACATCAAATGTGCAGAAAGTCGAGGGATCTGAATACTTTAACTACACGACGAGGCTTAATTTACCTCACATGGGCTTATACCTATATGTGCACTGCCCAACCAAAAGAAAAAATTGAAATTGCGCTATTTTAACATTTTATTAAACTGAATGAGTAAATTTATCTGCTTCCAGAGTTGCGCAGATTTTTCACCAATGCTGCGGTGGCCAATCCATGTGTAGAAACGATGTCTCATACACCGTTTGAGCCCAATGAATCCTGGTATTTTCATACTGGAATAAGAGCCTGCTGTCAAAAATTACATTGGTGGAAAAACCCGGTCATTAAGTATATCCAGGTTTTCAGCTGACATTCTTTTTTTTTTTTAGAAACTTAAAGTTGCTACATAACATGTCAACCTGACCAACTGAACCAACCCCAGATCATAACACTGCCCCCACAGGATTGTGCATTAAGCACCAGGCATGCTGTATGCATCACCTGTAAGATGTGCCCATTACTCGGGAACAGATTCTATTTCGACTCATCAGACCACACAACCTTTTTTCCATTCCTTCAGAGTTCGGTCTTTATTCTTCCTAGCAAATTGAAGTCATTTTCTCCTCAGTTAGCCTCACTGATAAGTGATTTTCTCAAGGCTACACAGCTGTTTAGCCCCATTCCCTTGAGTTCTCTTAACATTGTGAATATGGAAATTTTCTTAGGTTAACTAAAGAAAGATAACCATGATTTCTACTCCTGATTTTTGTTTATAAGATTTCATCAAACATTGTAAGTGATCAGTGATCAAAATAATTAAACTTTTTTTTCCTCCAATAATGGGCATTGAACAGTTCTTAATCTCCTCTACTTAAACCTGCTACAACAGTTGAGATTAAGCAATATTCTGCAAAAACCACATCCATATTTTCTCCACAGTTTTGACTTTTCTGAGACACCAAATCTCACACATTAATTGTGTGTGTGAACCTCAATAATTTTACAGCAGTCAGGAAGACTACTGCAGATAGTCTGAACTCCTGCTCCATGTCATTCATGTCACTCAGCAGCAGTGAAGACCACACCTGTATTCATGTATTCCTGTATTCCCCACCCACACAGAACCGCCACAGTCCTGACCACCCCGGCCTCGCTGGATCACAACCCAACAGCAACAGCCTCAGATAGACAGCCCACTGTGTGCATGCCTGTGTTTGAATGCGTGACTTTTGTAAGAGGATGTGTGAGTATTTTACAAGTAATTGTATTATTAAGAGTATGTTTAAAGAGAGAAACAAATGTATGGTGTGTGAGAGAGTGAGTTGTGACAGGATGTGATGGAAAGATTGATTTCAGTACAGTGTAAAAGGCAGATAAGTTGTGTGGTGTTGTGAATGACAGCTTGTGTATGTCTCTCTTTAAATATGTTGTAATATCTTTTGACCGTAATGCCAAAATGAAATAAACTTTGGTTTACTATCTTGTGTCTCGATTTGTCTTGATTACGATCAGGTTTAAAATAATGACCACTTTGGCAGTGCCTTGGCATTTGATAATTTATTCATATATCAAATGCACATGCTGGTTATAGAAAGATTTACATTTAGCTACACAGCATTTCAACACTAATGATGGAAGCTGTTAATCTAACAGTCTTTACAGACACAGCAAAGGACATTTTCAAGACTGTCAAAGGCACAGATTAAATTCAAGGTGGCGTCTACTATTAAATCAAATAAGACAAAAGCAGAACTCATTAACTTTCAGACAGCTACTTACAAGGATCTATAATACAACAGATGGTCGTTAAATATTTTAACGTGGCAAGAGGGACATAAAGAAATGGCATAAAGTAGAACTTCAAACACTAATCTATACAAAGAAATACAAATTTCAGCCTCTATGAAGATTATAAAGATTAATTAACAAATTGGACTTTACTGCAGAACTAATGCATAGGTTATATAAGGCAGTCCTGATGGGGTTTTTTGTTCTGTCTTAACAGTCCCCTAAGATGCCTTTGGTTTAGCGCAGAAGTGGGGAAATCCAGGCCACCAGGGCCGGTGTCCTGCAGGGGCCTGGTTATGAACTAGTCATTTGATTCAGGTGTGTTGACCCAGGGTGATATCTATAATCTGCAGGACACTGGCCCTTGAGGCCTGGAGTTCCCTCACCCCTGCTTTAGAGAGTAAGCTGTTTGCTGGAGGCATTAATCTTGCCTTCACTTCCATTACAAAGATAGCAGCACAGGCGCAAAGCTGAAACAAAAACCTCATGTCTAAGCAAGCGTGCAAAGAGTCGAGCAGCTGACCACATGTCCTATGAGCAGGAAAATGGTGTATAAATAAAATGACAAAACATAACAGAAAATCTACTGAAAGCTGCCCAGGCATTGAAATGGTTTGAATTAAAGCAATTAAAAAATATACATTAAAGCTGATTGGTGCTATAATTTGTGCACATCAACAGCACAATGCTGTCACTTTGGAATAAAAGTACATGTTTTTGCCTGCCGCTGACTGAGACCGAGGACCACATGCTGCAGCTAGATGTGTTTTTATCAAGTAAAAATCACATTTACAACAAACAAGTCTGACCACAGCCAGATCCTCTTCAGCCTTCAATTAATATATTGTACACAGAAATGTTAAGCAAGCAGCAGATTACAAAATACAAGTCATACGTCACACCTATTTACAAGACAATTTGTTGGAGGGTGTTTTCTTTTTTCATGCAAAACTGACCAGAATAAACATGAAATCAGCCGAGCTTCCTTTAGAACAGGCACGCTACAAAACAACATTAGCTGATAATGAAGCGCTTCCCTTTTTAATGCTACAGGAATGATAAAAACCACACTTCAATGCACATTTTATACACACAGCTCATTTCTGTGCATAAACACTGACACATTGTTACAATTATCAAAACCCATCCCATTCATTCCTTGTAAAAGTTACAAAATGTGTTCCTGTAGATATTTATATTTATAAAAGAGTCCAGAAATGTCAGGGGCAAATAAGCTGGTTGAACTTAATCTCTGAATCACACAAATGCACAAGGAGAAAACTCTCTTATCAGTTAGGGGTATTTCATTTAAATTAAAATGCTGGATAGAGCTTGTTAAATGCCAGATAGACAAAGGAGTCTGTTAAAGAGAGACAGTACAAAAAAAAAAAAAGGAAATGGAGGTAGATGTGGTGTCTGCCTGTGTGTCTGTGTTTGTGTGTATGTTTCAATCAGAGTAAGTTTGTGACAAGCTAAAACTCTCATAAATATTGAAATGTTCAAATGGTTTAGGTTTCTTTTTTTGCATGCATTAACAGTGTCTTTCTCATGTGTTTTTTTTAGAGTTTGTTGGGAGACTACAGTAGAAAAAGCAATAATAATCTACCCTTTATGGATAAAAGTACTAGATCACCTACACAATACACTTACAGGAGCTCCTTGGCCTGCCACGAAGCTCCTGGCGTACAGTTTTTGTGCTGATGTTAATGCGACAGGAGGTTTGGAGCTCCAGAGTTATCAAGTCAGCTTTTTGGAAACGTTTACACGTTATGCGCCTCAGCACTCAACAGCCCCACTCTATAACTTTATTTGGTTTACCATTAATTAATTAATTAATTAATTAATTTGTGGTTCCTAAACGCTTGCACTTTGCAATAACCCCTATTACAACTAATCAAGGAATATCTAAGTGAAGAAATCTGTGCTTAAATTCAGTGAATTCCATAGAGCGACCCATTGTTTCACAAATGTTAGTAAAGGCAGGCCGCTTGGTGAGGCGCGTGACTTTATACACCTGTGGCAATGGGACTGGAAACACCTGAATTCAATTAATGAAAGGTGTCACTCATTACTTTTGTTCATATAGAGGACTACATTATTTAATCCTAAAATACTGAACAGGAAGTGTAACTTAATATCTTCAAGCAGTTCTTTGGTGTTAGCAAGTATTGTCATGATTATTAGAAGTCTTTGAAAACTATATCATAGTATTTCAAGTACCGTGATATCAAATGAAATCCATGGCTTTTTAAACACACTAACTTGGCTCCTTGACCAAGACCACAATAAATTAAAAAAAACAAAACAAGTGATGACACATCTCCATAAAATACAAACATGGGGGACATAATTTTCTTTCTGATGTGGTTTGTTAGGAGAAGAACTAGCACCAGCCTAAAAAAAAAAAAAGCTAATTTCAAAGCTAATCCTATTGTCCCCCCTATCCTCAGCTGCGGTGTTGTCTAAGCATCTATAGCAGCGAAGCCATTAGTGTGAGGTTTGCAGCCATTGGCGTTAGTGCGGTTGAGCGCCTCCATCTCCTGATTGGCAGCCAGCTTTTCTCTGGCCTTCTTTTCCCTCGTCAGCTGTCTGCGGTGGTAGAAGAGGTAACCTGGCAACAGGAAGCCAGTAAACGAGAAGATCAGCAGGCCGAGGTTGATCTGCAGGAAAGGTGGATGAGGAAGGACAGTTGCAATTACGACTGGACTCTTCACATTGTCAGGCCATAATTAAAACTGTCAGTTTTAACTGTCACTATTTTTAAACTACAGAAAGAAAACTTTAAAACTGTCGGAAACCAACTGAGACAATAACCCATCATATAATCACATTACATTTAACACGTAGCAAGAACTGGTCAACTGAAAATAACACCAACAGTTTAAAGCTCACACTTTCTAGCATCCAGTCAGGGGTCCCGCCCACGAGCTTGGACATACTTTGGATTTAGTTTTATCTGGTGGTCTGCAGCTATGTGATATTCAAATTTGCAAACTCAACTTTTCTGATCACATGCCTGTTATAATTCAAATTTCTGCGCCAAGTCCACCAATTAACCTTTTACCCGTAGCCAACAAATGCTAATTAAATAAATTTACAATTTCAGATATCCCATCGATAACTCCATACAGTTGGTGCCGCAAGAAACGGTGCTGAGAGATTTTTATGCGTGTCAAAATTTGTGAATTTTGCAGGCATGCAGAGAAAATGTGTTTTCTCACCCAGTAGGGGTCTCCTTTCAATGGTCCAACCATGGCGATAAAGAGTGGCTGCTGCAGCAGAGCGACCACAGCGCTGATCATGGACTGGAGGCCTGTCAGCGTGCCAAAGTGGTTGGACGGGTAGCTGTGGGAAAGATTTAGTGGTTAGTGTGAAAGTGACAATAGGCTGACAATACATAAGATAAAAACAGCTGATTTACTATTGGAGACATAACATCTGTGTTGAAATGCAGTATTTAGTGCCAGAGGGAGCTTGTTTTCATGGTGATGTTGCTCTGGAGGGCACTCGTAACCAACAAGTTTAAAGTCTGCACATACATATTCTTTGCCCACATGCTGTGTTGGGTGATAATGTACAATCAGATATGTACCAATCTTACAATGACATGATTATGCATATCATACTGAATTAGTATAAAATACATAAGAGCATAAGCTGAAAGGTTGCAGTTTGTGGTCTGCGAGCACACAGTATACGATCCCCTCCTTTTGTTACCACATCTGGTTGCTTTTATCACACTGTAAAGTTGCGCTTTTTGGTGTTTATATGGTGTTAGATAATCACAGTAAATGGGTCAGAAAAGAGTCCATTGTCTCATTTCCAAGATTAAGTGAAATCCTGGTTGTCTTATTAATGAACCGGAAACTCAACATATGTTCACTTTGATGAGCAATTCTTCCAGTTATTACGTCACTTAAATAATTGACATGTGATTTAAAAATGAGGTTTTTGTGAAACTTTGCGTGTGACTGTGTTGTACAAAGATTTATCAGCACTTACACAGCAGCATAAAGACCTCCACAGCAAGAGTGGATGAAGCCTCGGACCATAGTGTGAAGGATGAAAGTCAAGATCTAAGGTTGAAAAGAGAAGGAAAAAAGTAAGGGAATTAATGCATCAGATTAATTATTGTTGTATCGTTGTTGTCATAGAATAAGGCGTTACCTGTAGAGGCAGGTTGTCTATGAGGCAGCAGACTCCAAATGCAATTAGCAGCAGGTTAGTGAGGATGAACGCCCTCATTGCATTTGTCACCTTCTGAATCTTACGGTCTCTTTTGGGTTGACTGGTGAGCCGTATGGGGACACAGGCAAAGAAGTTCCCATTACAACATATAGTGTGTGCTCCTCATATATAAATGGCCTTGTCAATCTACTCAGTCCTTTTCCACCATCCTATATTCATGTCTTTACTGTCAAACTACCCAATAAACGTAAAAAATAAATGAATGTTTATACCCAAATCTGTCAGGTTTCTCTGCACATACCCCTGTTCTGTGCCTGAGGAGACTGTCTGATCCTCTTCACACTCCTTCATCTTCCAGTCCATGATGTAGCCAATCAGAGGACATGTGGCCAGACACAACAGCTGCAGCGTGCCAAAGATGGACGAGTAGAAACCCACTGAACGACAAAACATTAAATTAAGAGGAGACAAAATAACAAAGTCAATTTCGTTTCAGTTTAAAGCCTTATTACTACAGTGCTCACCATTATCTGCTGCCGTCTGCGCTAGCTCGTCAGATGCTGAAATATACATATAAGAAAGAGCATTTCTGTCAGTACTGCACAAAGGTTTTTAACAGTATTGTAAATACTGACTGTGTTTGAGGGTTGGACACTCACGGTGCTCTTTTCCATGGGTGACCAGGAACTCCAGCATCTTGTTCATTGCACCCATATAAAAGATGATTCTCAACTGGGACATTCCCATGGTAATCAGACTCCAGAGAAAGATGGGAGAAAACACAGACCGACGGAAAGGAACCGCATCTGTGAGAGGATGAGTGTTTTTATTTTCCTGTAATGTATGTGACGGAAATTCAGGGCAGGTGGTTCAGATTTCTGTTTCTAACTTTCAACATAGACCTTGTGGGAGAGCCAGTCTGTCGGTTATATCACACAAAATAAATCAGTGGTTCTCAGCCTGAGATGTGAGGCACTTTTTTATTTTGTTTATAATTTTATGATCTGAGGGGTTGCAAAACGATTAATAGGACAGAATTTTACTGTGGCCACAATACAAAAGGCGGATGACTGCGAGCATTGTGGCTGTGTGTGTGGGTACACTTGCATTACTCATTTTGGGGGACCTTTATCAGTCAGATATCTATGGGGACTCTGTACCTTATGGGGACAAAAAGCAAGACCCCATAAGACAAACCTTTGCTTTAGACGATACACTTTATACCCAAGACAACAACTTGGGGTTCAGTATGATGCCCGGGCATAATTTAGCAGCCAGGGATTGAACTACCAACTTTTTAATTAGTAGATGACCTGCTCTACCTCCGATCTATTTACCTCAATCTCTTATTGAGGAAAATAGATTGGTATTTGTATAGTGCACCATTCACATTCACACAAACTGAAGGAAAAGAGGACAGATTTGTTGACCTACTGGGTGCAACCTCCTGTCCATTAGCAAGCTTCTCTGTGGAGCATCGGACGTCTCCATTTTGGTGGCTGAGTCTCTCACCAATAACCTTCTGCTCGGATGAAGACAGCTCTTGATCTGTGAGGATCTTACTGTTATCAACAAACAGGAGGTTTTCAATTACGGATTTACGGTTCTCATCAACATTTACTTTATCAGTATTAAAAATCAAAAACAAACAGACCTGTAGTCCACCTCTTCAGGTGTTGGAAAACCTTCTTTGGGCCAGTTAACAAAACAGTTTATGAAGACAAACGCAGCAAGACCCGCCCACGTCCACATGATCACTGTGAACGACACGCCTGCATCGTAGATGAGCTGGGAGGAAAAGAAGGGGAGGAAGGGGTTGTTGTTATGTTTTTACATTCAGGTTTCACTTGTGTTTAAAGGTGTGCTCGCGCTCTGTTTTTTTTTTTTTATAACCACATGGCGGAAACAGAACAAGCTGTAAACACAACACCGACATTATCACCTTGTAAAGTTTTTACGGTGAGCATGTTTAGAAACCATCCAGACACATTTATGCATTCATTTACAGTGGTGTACCTCGATGTTTATGCCTTTTAACTCCATCCATAACATTTCTAACATTTCAAAGGCACTCTGAAGTAGTCTCACAGTTACAACTCCACCTGGTTTATGTGAGAAATTCATCTAAGTGTGTAACTTTAACGGTCTATTTGTTAACATATCCTTAATTTACCTTGACTCCAGGGAAGGTGACCGCAGAGGAAGCGTAGGAGCCGATCATCAGAGACATTATGGTGGAGCTCAGGGCACCAAACATGTTGGGGAGCTGCAGGCAAAGGGAAATGTAGACAAAACAGACACAGTCACTTTTCCTGCCAATAAAAAAAATATTCACAGTGGTCCATGGACTACCCTGAGTTCATCATTTATTTTAGTGAAGGGTCACTTTGCTGTTTTGCCAGCAGAGGGCAGTCATCTGCTTTGTGTGAGCAGGACGAACCACTGAACACTGATGAGGTTGCTCTTAACCAGCAACGGTTCACTGCTCTAGCTTGCAGCGTTTGCACCCAGTAACATTTCTCTCTTCCTGCTGAGCAGACTCATTAAAAGTATTAGTTTCCATGTAAAAACAGAAGAAATGAAGACATGGCCCCATGGCTCATAAATGGATTATGCTATACTCAGAAACATCATT
>VURO01008936.1:4441-19393 GCA_015108175.1 Pelvicachromis taeniatus
GTGTGTGTGTGTGTGTGTGTGTGTGTGTGTGTGTGTGTGTGTGTGTGTGTGTGTGTGTGTGTGTGTGTGTGTGTGTGTGTGTGTGTGTGCAGTCATTATTGGTCTTAGCTTTGTTCACGCTCTCTCTCTCTCTCTCTCTCTCTCTCTCGCTCTCTCTCTCTCTCTCTCTCTCCAGGGGAGGGTCACGTCACACCCACTACTAGGCTGTCAAACACAAGAAGGACTACAAATAGGGCAGAGAGCAACAGTGAGAGACACATAAAATTCCTCTCTCAGCTGAAGACCGCCTGAATACACAGTTCAGTCAACGAGCACAGCAATAGTCATGGCTCAAGGTAAGTTGTATGGCGTCTCCTTACTTGTTATATGCTGATGTTATGTTTTGCACGAAGAGGTCTTTAATAAGTAGTATTTGTTAGAAATATTTAAGATCCTACTCTGTATTTTAAAAAACCCAATGTTGTTACATGTATTGAATCATTCATTCGGGTCAGCATGGGCATTCATTATTTTAACACAATATCCAGTGTGGATGTCTATGTGAATGAGACTGTGGTGTTTAGTCACAGATTCCTGTGCAGGTTTAGGAGGTGAAACTTTCACTCTTAGCCTCTTGTTGTCACTAAGGATGCTGCAGGCACGGTGCCAAATGTTTTCACTGCTGTCTGAAGTCATCACCATTCATTTCAGCACCGTACTGCTGGAGTGAATAGTGATGTCTGTGATGTCGGTCTTTTATCAGGCATCTGAAGATCTAAAAGAATGTTTCACCATTACATTTGAGTAGATGATTGCCTTCCAAGGTCCCTAACACTTAATAATAGCAGCTGAGAGCAGCTGGTGCTTCCGCTAGTTAACCAGTGCTATCTTTATAGGCTCACAGAGGACCTAGAAAGAATTTGGATGGTGCCGCTAAGAAATTCGTATCTCCACAAAGAGCATGTTGTGTCTGTTTGACAGAAATCCCCAATAACATAAAAAACAAAACCTGTTTCCCACTTGTGTGTGAAGTCAAGCACCGCAACATACCAAAAATATCTGTGGAGGGGAGATGGACACTTTAATAGTGGCCTAACAGTCTGCCAGCGCACCTCTAAACAAATTGTAGTTGGCCATGCTTACAATCACACTTATATTCTTATAAATAGGCAACATTTGTTTTCCACATGCTAGACAGGCACAGAGCATTTATTTAAACCTGAGTGAGCTTGTGAAGGAGAACCTCAGTCAACATGGGTGTCACCTTGAAGACTGAAAAGTTCTTTTACTTCAGAGTGTTTGCCTGTTTATTTTTCCAGAATTTTAAACAGTGACGACTGTACCTGCTCATGCACACTTGTCCCCAGTGGCCTCAGTGATGCTAACCATGAGCCACACACCACCGAGGGAACGGTGGCGTGTGGCTCATGGTTGGTAGACTGGAAGTGGAGAGTGGGTGTGTGCAGTATCTAAAGGCTAGAAAAGGAAGGAGGGTTGAAGCTGAGGAATTTTTGCCCATGCAGTTTGAAATGGAGTGCTGTCCTGATAAGCAACGCAACCCTGCAGGGTAAACTGCAACCCAGTGACATGCATTCAGTTTGGCTTCACTCCACACATGCATACCATATGGCATACCAAAGCTGCTCTCCTTTAAATCAAACATTATGTTCAATTATGGGAGCAAATCAAAATACTGGCCTTTTGTAGTATCAGTGTAGCCACAACAAGCCTCCAAATCCCTGCAGAGAAGATGATGTCAGTTCCCCACTGCACCATTAGCCTGTTGTCTCTAAAGGTTTAAGGTGACAGACATCCATGTGTTATTAATCTAAGTAATTGTTTTCACATTGTGTAAACTGAGGCCAGGTTTTATAGGACTTTCTTGTCTCCAGATGGCTCCTATATAACTTGATAAAATAATTGCGCTGCAGTGCAATGCTCACATTTTTTTTTTCAAATATGTGTTGATTGGTTTGGAAATATGAACAGACTAAACAGAAATGCCCTCATTATGTTCTGACTACACTCTCCAGCTGTGTCAGAATACACTGCACTAACGTGTCTTCATTTAAGACTGGGACTAAGTGCAAGATCAGTAAAACACCAGAGGCATGCCAAATACTGAGGAATGAGCCCCTATGGATTTCATGTAAAGCTGTAGGAACTCTTTATAGTCTAGCCTTTGTTTACTTAAGTCTGCCCTAGCCCTGACACTACCGCCTCATGCCTGTTTTAAGCATATTGTTTGCAACACTAAGGAATAAATAATACACAGGGAGAGGCTAACATGACATGTCACAGAGCAGATGACCAGTGGTTACACAGCAGCAAGAGAAACTCTGAGTCATCGTATAGGTGGGCCTTTAATCAAAGGGTGGGATTCTGTTAGTTACAAAGGACACTGGAGCGTGAAGGGAGGGACTGTCTGGGTTTAGCTTCTGGTAAATTAAAACAGAAAGCTCTGTCAGATAATATCATCCTTGAAAAGACAGAGCATCCTAAAGTCTGCAGTTTATTAGTGTTTTGTTTTTAATCCACTCAACAAAGTGAAGTCATCACAAGCAGAAGGCACAAAGAAAGCAGTTCATTTTTTTTTTAGATTATGTGCCACATTCACATTCATGAAATCCAAACCTTGTTAACTGCACTTTTTCAGTTAATTGATCATTAAAACAAGTTATTGTTGGACATTTTTAATATTATTTAAATTAAATTTACATTTCCCGATGTCCTACACAGCAAATAGGTTTTTATAAAACTTCCACTTTTTTTTTGCAGCATTGCATGTGCTCCATATACATATAGATATATTATTTCCTATTGTTATAAAAAAACAAGGAAATAACTGATGAGTGAAAACACGTTTATCATTCACAAAGCTAAAAATTGTAATTATTAATATGTCAGTATTGTTTAATATAAATAGCATTTACACTGTATAATTTCTGTCAGTAGTTGTGTAGCAGCTATGTGTGTACTGTAGCTAAATGTGCTGCAGACAGTGATTGCTTATTGCAAACATATTATATGCAGATACTTTTGTAAGATACTTTAATAATAATAACTAACTTATATACTGCATTTGTGTAGCTTTCGTAAAATATCTGCTACAGTCAGTAAAGCTTTACGTAGACAAAATTACTACATGAAAAATAAGACGTTTTTTTTTATCTGCATTTTTGTAAAGAATAATAGCAACTCTCATTACCAAATGGTTCTTTATAGACTATACAGCATATTTTATATACTACTCAAATACTTTCTTTTTTTATTTATGATTTTTTTTTCTCCCTCTCTCCATCGTAGCTCTGGATATTGATCGTTGGAACTTGGAGTGCGAGTTCAACAACACTGACCATCGCACCGATCTCAATGGCATTGACCGTCTCATCGTGAGGCGAGGCCAGCCTTTCTCAATCAGCCTGTACCTTCACTCTGGAAGCTACCAACCGGGAGTCAGCTCTCTTGATTGTGTTGCAGAAACAGGTACTGCTCCCGATTCTTGTATTATAGTATTTATATAAGTGTTTATGGTCCGTGAACATGTCTTCTTTTATAATTCTGTATTGAAACAATTGGAAAATTGAATAAATAAACAACAGAAATGTGAGAGTGTAGTTAAGGAAAAGCATTGTTTCAGTCAGGAAGTTAGCAGCAACTTGAAACCACCTATTACCATGTATTTATGCTGTCACTATTTTCTTTGTAGTCTATTCAAGAATGAGAAAGGAAAGAAACAATGGAAAGGGAAGTCATTTTCCCGTCTCCAGCGTTCAGTAATAGTGTGGCTCCCTTTTTACGCCTGGCTTAGTTACAGTAGCTGAAAGATGTTTCCATTTCTAACCTGTATGACCTTAGCTGTTATCCTTTGCATCCCCAGACACTCTACCTTAAATTTTTCGCAGTACAAACAGTGAAAGCTCTTTGTCGCTTGTCCTCTTCTAATATTTGGATAAGTCTCTTATGAAGAGTATGATAAGACAACTTTTTGCACACCATCAAATGCAACTCTTTAAACAGGAAACGTTGCTCGCCAAGAGGAAAGCGTGTGTATAATCATAGATAATGGTATCAACCCTTGGAAGTCAAATGTGTTTTAATGGATAAGAGCAGCACCGTTCATCCCTCCCAGTGTGTGAGACAAAAGTTTGCCCTTGCTTTAGCTGGCTGAGTGGGAGATGTCAAAGAGTTGGCTCTGTGGATTAAAGTGAAAACAAATGATTTTAAATGTATTTAACACAGCAGAATTAAGCAATGAATTGTTAATCTATTATGATATCCACAAATCAGAAGACAAACCAAAGGTTTCTAGAAGAAACTTGATAAGGGCTGAGAATAATGTAAGTTTACATTCCCTGGTTATGATTGTTTCTTTAGGCTCTTTCAGACCCAGACTTCTAACTATATCTGGGGTTTCATGCAGGTCCTCAACCCTCTGAACAGTATGGCACCAGGGCCTCTTTTGGTCTGTCTGCCAGCATTGACACTTCCCGCTGGAGTGCTGCTGTCACCAGTCCACCCGGAGACATGGTGGCCCTGTCGATCTGCTCTGCACCAGATGCACCTATAGGCCGCTACACCCTGACCCTGGGGCACTCTGCGAGGATCGAGTTCATTCTGCTCTTTAATCCCTGGTGTCCAGGTGGGTAAACAGAAGGTGTCATGCAAGAGGCTCTTGTTTAGACTCACTTTGATGATTATGTTTCACAGCTGTAACATGTCAACTACTTCACATGTGTTTATTTGAGCTGAGCTAGCGCTAACCTCTCCAGCAGCAGATGCCTATAGTCTTTCCTTTGGTACATACTAGTGTTTTACACTTTTGTGTTTCCAATAGTTTAATAAAGACCAGCAGTACATCATTTATATCCCAGTTAGGACATGTATTAAGGCATTTATTAATGTTTGTAATGTCTCTTGGCAACAGGTGATGCAGTATACATGGACAAGGAGCAGAATTTGGCAGAGTATGTCTTAGCTCAGGATGGGATCATCTTTCGAGGAACTTACAAACATCCCATACCCACTCCCTGGAATTTTGGACAGGTGCCAACAACAGCACTGACACAATCAGCCTGCCTACATTATCCACACAGTCAGTTATATAAGTTCACACAGTGCCAGAGTGGTGAGGGAGTGAACCACACTCATTTTGATAACAGAAAAATGCGTTCACTTGTGAAAGAATTAATAAAATGCTACATACCAACAAAAACATAACTCTGAAAATTGGATAGTGGAGATATAAAGAGGGTGGACGGCATGATTGAGTGAGCTTTTTCTTCTCTATGATCCTGAGACCCAGAGAAAAGGTTGTGCTATCCTGTTTTTAAGCACTCCCTTTCTACAGCTCAGAGATTCCAGAGGATGTTATTCCTTCTTCCCTTATCAGAGACATTAGGATCATTTGTTACTTTGATGGACTGCTCACTGGAAAAATCTCTCTTGACTTATTAAACTGGCTATAAATGGGACCTGGTATATCCAGATGCTAGGGTATCCGGATCATGCCATGAACACAGATATGCTGAAGAAAGTATTGAGCCCCAAAAGTTTAAGCCCAATTTTAATAGAGTTGAATTCAATTGAAGAGTCTCCTATTCCCCCTAGTAGATATTGTAATGAAAAAACTTCAAAGCCCTAACTTAAACATTGCTTCTAATCCATAATGGATGGTGGCTACAGTCAGTTTGTACCTGTTGTACCTTTTGTTATTTCCTTTTTAGCAAAAGAATCATAATATCACATCACTTAACTTAACTTCCCTTGTAGTAATAAAATGCAGCATCAATAGAAAGCCCAGCATATCCTCTTGACACTGCAGCAGGCCTGAGATACAGCGCATACACTTTGGGTGATGTAGAGGTCTCAAACTTGCATTCCTCACAGAGGGCAAGAATGAGTTGTTGAGTGTTGGGAGGATAATGGACAGTTCCATCACTTTGTCCATGCCGAGACTCTTCAAAAGCTGGTATCTCTTCCTCTAAAATGTTTACCTTCCTGCTTTAATGCCTGACCATCCTCCACATCATGCACCTGCAAGTAATCAGATTCCCCTTTAAAATTCAGAGTGAAGTCCTGCTTCCTGAAATATGGACATAGTTTGAATGTGTAAGGCAGTCGGTCCTGCTGTCCACTACAAAGGATACTTTAAAATGTGAATGTGATTTTTAGCAGTAGAAGCACAATATCTGTGAAAAATAAAGGATCACCTAACCTCCTTTGTTATAATATGTGGACGCCACAATGCCCGTCATTCTGAAAGAAATGTTTGTCCTTGGTCAGCCCCTTACAAATGTGGCGTCACTAGAAAGCCCAGATGTCCTCTTGACAGTACAGTAAGTCGTAGGATACACTGAATAAATGTGCATGTTAAGAGGTCTCAGATAAGTCTCACACGGAGGACTCACATGTATGTTTCAATAAACTGCTCCATTTTGCTATCAAAATACAATTAAGTAAAGGCTGGCTCAAGACATTATGCAGTATTGTACATGAATGATTGGGTGTGTTCAAAGTTTTGACTTGCATTGTATTTCATATTTGTTGTATTTATTTATTTATTTTTATAAAGAATGTGCCTGACATGACATGTCTAGTTGTATTATTTTTCCGCTGACGGTTAATCGACAGTTATGTGTCTTATGTTGTACAGTTTGAAAGTGGAATCCTGGATGTCTGTCTTAGGATTCTCGATACGAATCCTAAATGTCTGAAAAATCCTGGCAAGGACTGCTCAGGGAGAAGAAATCCCATTTACGTGTCCAGAGTGCTGAGTGCTATGGTATGTCCTTTTGACATTATAAGAGAGTATTGTTTCTGTTTGTTCATTTTCATAGATACGTTACTTTTGTCTGGCAGGTGAACTGTAATGATGACAAAGGGGTGTTGCTGGGAAAATGGACCGGTGGCTATGAAGGAGGTGTCAGCCCCATGTTATGGAGGGGAAGTGTGGAAATTCTGCGCAACTGGGACACACAAGCCTGTCAGCCTGTTCGCTATGGACAGTGCTGGGTGTTTGCTGCAGTGGCCTGCTCAAGTAAGATAGCACAGAGCCAGGCCTAGAAGCCTATCTCTAAAAACCACTTGCTTTCACTCAAGCATACAAAACATTATATCCTACATATAAGCATATGTTTATGATATGCATTTTGCTCATCCTTTAAATATTAAATACTTAAGTTGTTGTTAAACCCTGTCAGTTTCCAGGGCCCTGGGCATCCCCTGCCGAGTTGTGACCAACTATCTGTCTGCACATGACACCAACAGCAACCTGGTGATTGAACGCTATGTCAATGAAAATGGAGAACTCATTCAATCCAAAGAAATGATTTGGTGAGAACCCTTTTAAGTTGACTCACAGATGCTGTGACAGCTCACAGATTGAGTGTAAATCACAAGAGTGAAGACCTGAGTTACTTTGGTTAGGGTCAGGTGGATAGGTTTGGCGTAATGAAGAGGCGTCTGAGCCACATACCACGTATTTCAACATGCAACATAAAGAACCTAAAGGATGTATATCCCTGATAACACAGAACACGTTTAGAAGTCTTGTATAGTGTACTCAGTACACTGCTTGTTATAGCTGTTTTGATGGCACACGAGGCCAGCGAACATTAGGCAAGGGTGGCCATAATGTTTTTGTTCATCATTGCGCTTGGTCATGGTAGTCATAATTCAGAGACCATGGTTATAATAAATACAACCATGTATGTACAGCATGTTTATATGTTGCTATCCAGCTTATTGTATGCGTTGTATCTACAGGAACTATCACTGCTGGGTAGAGAACTGGATGACTAGACCTGACCTTAAACCTGACTTTAATGGTTGGCAGGCCTATGACCCCACGCCCCAGGAGAAGAGTGAAGGTAAGAAAAACTGTCCATCAAAAGCATGTTGTTTTATCAAGTAACGTGCTCACCATCTTTTGTTTTTCCCATTTCCCTCAGGAGTGTACTGCTGTGGCCCCATCCCTGTCAGAGCCATTAAGGAAGGTGAGCTCACATTCAAGTACGATGCCCCCTTTGTCTTTGCTGAAGTCAATGCGGATGTGATGACATTCATGAAGAAGAAGGATGGCAGCACATCGAAAGTTTCTTCCAACGCACTAGTTGGCCAGAAGATCAGCACCAAGAGTGTGGACAGTGATGCCAGAGAGGACATCACTCATCTCTACAAATACCCTGAAGGTAGATGAAACTTTTAGCTCCAGCTGAATCAAATAAGTTCTTTCTCTTTATCAAGAGCTAAAGTCATTGAACAAAACTGATATTTACCTAAGATGTATTATTTAAAAACTTGTTTGCAATGTAAAGAGGGATTTACCATGCACGCCTCATCCAACATGGACTGACATGTTTGCATTCATTGCATTTTTGCCCAGTTTTTCACCCATTCTGCATTGTATATTTTTTTTACATACACTGTAAGTATGCATGGAAATCATTCCCTCATACCTGTAGGTAAAACCAGGGTCACTTTCTAACTACATTCCTGAATTGCTTATCAGTGTTTGCATTCCCCTCGTACATAAAGTCAACTCAGAACACCCTTAGGCTCATTTACAACTATGTACTATGTACTTTACACATGTAGAAATTGATTACACAGGATGACAAGGCATAAGTTCAAGGCATCTGTTATTTAAGACATGATGTTGCTTCAATACTCGCAGGATCTGATGAAGAGCGGGAGGCTTTTAAGAAAGCCGACCACCAAAACAAGCTGCTCCAGCAGCAGCAGAATCAAGGCCTGCACCTCACTATCAAGGTGACATCAGATATGAGGAAGGGCTGCGACTTTGATGTGTTTGCCATGGTTACTAACAACACACAAAGCGAGAAGAAGTGTCGCCTGTTGTTTGGATCCTGCGCGCTGTCATATAATGGGTTTATGGGAGGGAACTGCGGCTTCAAAGATCTACTCAATGTTGAGCTTTCCCCTGGAGGAGGTAAGTAAGCTCACCGCTGATGGCTAATGTTAGTACAGACTTGTCTTTTCACTGTAAGTTTAAAATATGTCTACGTTCTTCCAGAGAGGAAAGTTCCACTACGGCTGAACTACTCCAAATACGGTGGTCAGGTCACTGAGGACAACTTAATCCGTCTGGCAGTTCTGCTGCTGGACTATACCACCGGAGATACAACACTGGCAGTGAGAAATATTGTACTGGAGAATCCTGAAGTCAAAGTCAGAGTGAGTAACAAGATATGCGACAAAACACAAACCTGTGACCTGAACAAATATATCCGATGTGGCGCATGATTGTTATGAGATAAGCAGCATTATGCGCTTCATCTGTGAGTGGTCACAATCTTTGGCCTGTTTCTGAACAGATCCTGGGAGAACCAAAGGAGAATCGAAAGCTGGCTGCAGAGATCACCGTTCGAAACCCTCTGCCAGAGACGCTGGAGAACTGCTGCTTCAGCATCGAAGGGGCCAACCTGACTGGGGGAGGCATCATTACTGAGAGGTCATTAAGCCTTTAAGATATTTGTCTTTTTTCAAGATAACCTTTTAAAAATTATTACTATTTGTAATGGAAATGTTACTTCCCAATTTGAATTATGAGATATGTGTCATATTGTTACACATTTTACTGCCAATCCTCAGTGCATCACCCAAATGTCTGTCTGAATGTGCTGAATGTGCTGCTGTTTAGTCAGGACAGGCAGGAGAGAAAATGAATTACCAGATGGTAAACCTTATGATTGCTCAACAGAAGAAGATACGAGGAGTATCTTTCTATAAAAATGTTTGTTTTACTCTCATTGAGTGTTTCAACAGTGTCCAATAATTTACCTTACATAAATCCAGCTTTGGGTTTCTGACTACATGACTGATGAGCGATGTGCGTGCAAGTTGTTTTTTTTTTTTACCACTAAATGTTTGGCCAAATTCTTCAGAGCAATTCAAGCACTTCAACTCTATCTGCACCATTGCCTTAAATAGTCACGAGTATCATGGTTTGTTTGACAGCAGGAATTATTGAAATGTGTACGCAATCACAGGACTGCGATATAAATCTTCTGGTGTAGTCTCAAAAGTAATATTTAAACCTTTTTCCTGCAGGCTGGGATCCCCAGTGGGACCTGGGGAGGATGCCAAGGTGAAAATCTACTTCACACCCACCCATTGTGGACTGAGAAAGCTGGTGGTTGACTTTGACAGTAACAAGTTGTGTCACGTCAAGGGCTACAGAAACGTGATTATTGGAAAATAAAGCCTTTCGATATCTGTAATCCATTAAATGGAATTATTATTACTCTTTTTTTCAGACCTGGCATTTAAAGCTTAGACGATGAATAGAGTTTAATGCCTTTCTGCTTCAATGCTTTCTTACTGTCTCCTCTCTGTGTTTATTAGGAATTACTATGTGGATATATACTTTAGTCTGAGCCCCCCTTTTTTTTTTTTACTGTGATTTATGAATGCTTTGTACTCACTGATACCAGCCACAATCTGACCATTTTAAGTATTACGTGTTATTTGACATAATTAAAACTCTTGTTTGCCAGTCAGAAACAGGCTTTGTGTTTCCACGTGACTAAGAATGCAATGTGTAGGTTTTTGTTTGCGTATGATATGACAGCCAACACAGTTGGACTAATTACAGCAAAGGCAGTTTGGAGGAGCTGTGTTTATGATGCCTTTTCTCTTGTTGTTTATATACAGTAAATATTTCCATGGCTCATCACATCCAATCCTGAATATTTTATTTACTCATGGGATCCATTTCCACAGGCACACTGTGACTCTGCAGATATTCCTTTTATGGTAGCGTCTCTAGCCCCAATAAATATGCTGGCATTAGTTCCTCGTATGTACTGAGATTATAAATGAATACTTCAAACACACTTTGAGAGCTAACTTTTGGTCTCCTAACACATTACATCATTTAATGACCTGGTGTTATTACAATGCAAGCTTTACTTAAAACAAAGATCATCATAATCTCCTCTCACTTATAAATCCTTCGTCACTGATTATACTCAGACTGAGCTGTGGAATATTCTGCAAGTTACTACATGCCAGTTTCCTTTATATTCTTTTCTCAAATCCTCTGTAGTACTGCAGTCAGAGACAAAAGAAAAAAAGACAGTTGATTGCTTTAAAAAACAACAACCGCATATCTGCTTTCAGCCTCATTTTTCATGCACCTCCTTTTCTACAATTTCCATGTCTACTTTAGCTCCTGCAGCAGAGCTCTCTGGCACCTGTTCCCTTTCATCTGCCTCTCATGGCTCCAGTGTCTGTCCTCCAAATACTTCTAAATGACCAGAGAGGGCTCTAGCTTTCTGATGCAATTAACATTGTATTGGACAACTGCAGATCACAGTGCCAAACTGGAACACAGCCACAGAGCTGTAAAGATTATTTACCATTTAAAAGTGCAAGATACCACAGTTACATCTCAAATATGCAACAAGCTCATATCGCAAGCAAACTGAACTCTCTTTAATTTGTGCTATGCCTCTAAAGAAAGCATCAGTAGTCCTGTTTTTTCTTCTCTCTAACGGCACGAGTGCATGAAAATGTCTCTGCATGTGTGTGACTTACTGCATTTCAAAGCATTGAGCAAGCAGTGCTCTCTGCTGGTGAGATGTGTCAAAAAGAAGCCTGCATAGCTTTTGAAGAATGCACTGTTTGTGTTGCACAGTAGCTGGCAGCACAACACAACCTGTCAGCCGTTTGTGGCAGCACGGAATATAATACAATGCACGGGGGAAATACTTTGTTTATCCCGTCTACAAATGTGTCAGCTTACACACTGTAAAACGTGACCGTATGCTCCAAAAGCGCATAACATGATTCACCACCCAAGAACACGACTTACCTATAATCTTATTATTTAGAATGTAGTAAACATACCATATAACTAATATAAAGAATTTAAAGTTTTAAGCATCACAGAATCTCACGAGCAGTCAGCCGGCACACCCTGAAATGTATTTAAATTAGCGTAAAACTTTATTTGATCAAACACAAGACAAAAGACCAGAATCACAGAATCAAATTTATCATTTAAAATGAAAGCATTTAACACAACAGTAGCAACGGGGCAAACACAGTCAAGTGATCAAGTCGAGTGATTTGGAAAAAACCAAACTATGGCATCATTTTCGTGTGATTTACGTACTAGCTGAGGTTGTAATATTTGTTTGATCGGCACTGAGTAAATTTGTGAGACAATAAAAGTACACAGTGCAAATAAGTGAATACACAAGAACAGATATCTTATCTCCATGTGACTAGGGCGTATACTTGCATTGTTACAGACATACTAGTTATGGGTTAGAAAGCTAAATATACAATTTGCCTCTAAGGCGCCAAAAAAACAAGGGCTGTGTCTCAATTCCTAGGACGCATCCCTCGTGGGCCATAGCCGAGGCGGCGTACGTCGGCCGGTTCCTCCGAAGGCCGAGAAGGCCGGAATTGAGAGGCTTGTGAAATGGGACGGTCTAGCCTTCAGATTTGCATCACCAGCTGTTCCCGCCCTTACCGCTTCTCCTCGCCCTTACCGCTTCCACCTCCTCGGTTTGACCATCTCCGTTGCTGCTGCCAGTGGTGGAAACTGGAATTGGCTGGGCCGCACTATGACTTCCACTTACGATACACCAGACCCATCCTACAAATTCGGGGAAATGTAGGCCGCATTTGTCGGCCGCATTTGTAGGAGTCTACGAATTGGGACAGCCTACGTCGCGTCGCTGTGACGTAATCGGCCTACAAATGTGGCCCACAAGGGATGCGTCCTAGTATTTGAGACACAGCCAAGGACTACACGATTTAAAACCAATGCACTGAGAAGTTCTCAGATAATGAAAAAAGTGTAAAATTATTCTGTTTGTCTTACAAAGCATTTGTACTGAAATACTGCAGCTTTCGGCACACGTTTTGGTAAAGGACATCGTCTGTCTGTATCTTGGGCCAACAATAATATAATAAAACTCCTTCTTTGTCATTACAGCCCTACGGTCACATTGTGGTAAACTTAATGCACAGAGATGAAGTCAATCAGATGTACTATCAGCAAAACCATCCCCACTCTACTGGTGCTGAGCAGCAATGCAATTCAAATAACAATATTAAAGATGAACAATCAAACCATGAAACACAAAGGGTCTCAGCCATGTGGTAAATTAGTGTGCTAATGAGTGTCCCTCTTTACAGAGTGAAGTGATGAACATGCAAGGTGTCGGGCACGTGGCCCGTTTTAAAGCACACAGCTCTCGCCACAGTCAGATTGACGGGGCAAGTGTGGGTGATTGCCCTGCGACTTATACTGGACACCCTCTGATCCCCGACTCCTCTCGGGCTTCACCTGCAGGTAGGCCCGGACACGGTGCTGCTGCGCCACAGTACCGCTGTAGTCAATCACACGGCACTCATATGTGCCGTCATCTGTTGGTTTGACGCTGGAGAGACGGAGTTTGTGGGAGATGTTGCTACCGGCCACTTTCACCACCTAACGAGAAGAAAAGATGAAGTTTTCTTGTTTATGTTTAGTTTGGTGAAATGTCAAAAGAGCGTCCATCAAGAAATGGAAATGATCGTGATTGATAATGCCTTTAATCAAAAATGACTTTTCTAGGTGACAGCTGATTGATACCACATCAAACTTACACTAATTTTAGTGGCATCTTTGACAGTCTCCTCCAAGGGTACAACCTGCACGGAAATACGGATAAAGAGTTAGCAGCAGAAAGCCGACTGAAATAAATCTCATTCTTAGCAGCATCTCACTGGAGAAACAAGAACAAACACGACTGATGTAGCAGTATTTTTTCTTTTAAAGCGAAGGATTACTTCTTTGGATTGCTTTTCTGATGTGGTTACCTTGTTCTCCTTGTTCTCGTCTAGCTGAGGTTTATACGTGCGTGTGTTCAAATGTGCATGCACAAGAACACACTCCACAGTGCCAAGCATGTAAGCCTCTGAGCATGAGAGTGTGCGCGATTGGGTATGCAGAGGCACAGAGGTATTCTTTTGGGCATAGGTATGAATTATGCATGGAGCAGAAAGAGATTTTGAAAATCTATTTCTTTCTCAGCACCAATTATAGTGTCTAGAGGCACAACAGGGGAGCCCGAGTCCCCCCATGATGGGAGAGAGTCAACCTGTTCCCCCAGTGCTGGCAAATGCTAATCAGCAATTATACCTTGGTTTCCATGCCAGAGGGTTTGTGCCATTGCATTTCCCTTTGACTGATATACAGTAAGCTTTGGCTTTAGTCCAAGTGGATGTGCCATAAGAAACAAAGTGTAAAAACTGAAAAAGTGAATGTTAAAATTGACGTGCGGCAATAAAAATGTGTGCAGTGATTAAAGTTGCAAGAAATAATTTGCAAGATATAATGTTTGCTTTGTTTTGTATGTGTTGCGATATCAATTATATATGTACTACTTTGATCCATCTAGCATTTTTTGAGTCATGTAAATATTTCTAGTTATTTCAGCTGTGTATGCTAAAGCCCTAGTTCATCTGTAATTAGAATTAAGATATATATTTTTAGCAAATATCTTCTTGTTTATAGCTAAATATGTGATGGTTGATTGAGTTAAGTTTAAGTTAGCTGAGTTATTACAGAAGTTTTTCACCTTCACCGGGCTACAGGTGACTCCAGCAAGAAATCACAGTACAAATACAGTAAAGGAACTTACATTACAGCTGCTTACATTATTAGTAATATAGGGGGGCTTCTCTTGCCACTCTCTATGGCCCTTGATGTACCACCACTGTATTTCCAGGGAGTAGGAGGGAGAGCCCGCCCCACGGAAGGAACAGGCCATCTCAACATCCTCACCACTGTGTGTCGTGATGTCATGTGGGACCTCTGTAAACAGTGCTGCGAGAGAGAGAGAGAGAGAGAGAGAGAGAGAGAGAGAGAGAGAGAGAGAGAGAGAATGTTAAGGGCTTAAGATGTTCCCAAAACGACAGAAACATTATTTCTCACAGAGCCTTGTGACA
>VURO01008936.1:19413-34983 GCA_015108175.1 Pelvicachromis taeniatus
AACATCCTCACCACTGTGTGTCGTGATGTCATGTGGGACCTCTGTAAACAGTGCTGCAATAGAGAGAGAGAGAGAGAGAGAGAGAGAGAGAGAGAGAGAGAGAGAGAGAGAGAGAGAGAGAGAGAGAGAGAGAGAGAGAGAGAGAGAGAGAATGTTAAGGGCTTAAGATGTTCCCAAAACGACAGAAACATTATTTCTCACAGAGCCTTGTGACAATGTGGCATTACTGTATCACACTGATACATGTGTGTATCACTAACTAACCAACCAACCAATGATTTTATACTGTAAGTCTGTTGGCACTGCAGGATAATGGTTGTGATCAGGTTAGTATTAATCAATCAGTTCCTTAATTTGTCTCAGTTTGCTTGTGAAGCTCACAGAAAGAAAAGAAAAATCTAAAAATGAAACAAAATAAAACACATACACAGCAAAAAGCTCAATAATAAATTAACCCAGTTAAAAAGATTGATGAAATTAATGAAATAATAATAAAATTAGTGGATTAATAAAATAAACTAGGGATATTAAAACAGAGTGTAGAAGGGAAATAGTTTCAGCTGCTCTGAATTGACAAGGAAAAAACACAGAAGAGGGATTATGCTTTCTAATGTTTGGGTAAAAGTAATCAAAGCAGAAAACCGACAATTCAATTAGCTTTTCTTCAGATATCAGTGTGTTTTTCAGTTGTTTTGAGTGCATTAACAAAATTGATTACATTATAGGTAAAGCTGACCTAGCTAAAGGCTGTGCAGATAATAATTAGGCAATACCTTTTGCACCACAAGCCTACACACATGTCTGAGATGTGGCAAATGAAGCCTGACTGCAGCACTGATGGAACTCAGATTTCATTATCAATGAGTGATAATTTCAATTAAATAAAATGAATGAAGTTGAAAACTTTGACTTATTAGAAGTTACTACATTACTCAGACCTTATACACATTACTGAATATGAGGTCTGAGCAGCACAAAAACACATTGAACCCAGTCACCGTAACACGAAATTAGATTTATGCAGCTTTAGAAATTAAATCAATACCAATGCAATTTTGAGGTTACATACCATGAAATGTAATCTAATTTCAGTCAGCTTAATTTTGTGCTGGCAGCGCATTGGCCATTAAAATTAGAATATAATTAATATGCTCCAGAGTAAAAGTTTAATGCACATAAACCATCACAGGTGATGTGTATTGATCAAATGTAAATGTACAGTTCAGCATTCACTCTTCCTGTAGCTCTGTTTTGGTTTCTGCCATCACCCGGGGGGTTAGCTAGTTGCTAACCAACTCTCTGATGATTAGGGAGAGGTTGCCTGCAGCTGTTTGAAACAGGTGTGATGACAGCACAGATTGTAAATCTGAAACGCCAGAACAACTGATCAGTAAAAGTGTAAAACAAAAGGAAAGGTACTGAAAAACGCATCACTCTGTGAAGAGCATTAAGGACAGAAGCCATCTAGACTATAAGGTCATATTTAAAATCTTATCAAGAATATAACCGTCTTTCAGAAAAGTGAGTAAGAGAGGCGTTATTATTATTTGCAACTAATATTCGCTTTGCTTTCTGCAAAGATAAAAAGCAGAGTTGATGGGGGAAAAAAAAGCTGAGAATAGGCAAGCAGAGAGAGACTTTAGTGCCGCTGGACAGACTCCTAAAGCCTCTGCGCCCTTGCACTGCTGCGGTGCAGCCAGGCAGTGGCCTCATCTGTCAGCAGGAGTAGTTTTGAGCCTCTGGGACCAAAAGAGAAAAAGGCAGGAAAGTAGGATAGACGCAGGACACTTTGTGACCAAGTTATCTGGCCTGTACGCTAAATGCACGTAACAATGTAATCTTCCTTGACCACTTTTTTTTTTAACCATTTTCCCAATTATGCATTCAATTTACATACAATTGTAACAGTTTTTTTCACAAGCACACAATATCTCGATATCTCAGACTCTGTAAAAACAATTTAGAAAATAACTATATAAATAAAAAATAAATACAAGCCATGTGTTCCGACAGTAATGATGCTATGAGTAAAGCAGACTCCTAAGGTTTAAATGGTAACTTTTCATTTAAAGAGGAAAGTTAGCAGCAACAGAGCTCATTGCAAAGAGAGAGAAGCAAGAAAAACAAAGATTAATAGTGTAGGTCGATCTTTTTTAATCCCCCGGATAGGTTCCTCCAGGAAATTCAGTTTCCAGTAGCAGAACAAAATTGTGCATAGTACAGAATTAGAATATAAAATAAAGGGGAATAAGAGAATATGAACATAAGCATAAATATAGGATATATACACATATAACAAAAACCACACACATTACCAGTTGTTCCAAATATTTTAACACTGCCCCCTGGTGACAATATGCAGCAGCAACTTGCAGGCAACAGCCAGCCAAGCTCTGTGTAGCAACAACGCACAACAACTTTACTATCATTCAGTACCTCAGTTTGGCTTTACCAGAGTTAATTCATTACATGTCATTCCAATTTAACAATTTCAGAGACTTTTCAGTTTCTCAAAGAAATCTGTACTTAAAAAGTGCATTGCAAGCCTTACAATGACTGGATTCTTTCAGGACTGAGGTAATAGTGTATAGGTACCTTCGTAGCCTTGCATGTCTTATCTCAATACCAAACATATTGGAAAATATATGTATTGTGTCTCACACAGCCACAGATAATATTGTGTTGCATGGCCCCAAGTGATTTTCTCTGTACTGCCCTCCCCTTCAACCATTGCTGTGAATACGACACATTCAATATAGATGCTTCCAAAAGGTCCTAACATCCTGGTTTCAGTATTTGCTCAGATAAAAACTGCTTTTACATTGGCAGACCAAAAACCTACTTGTAGACACATTTACTCTACCTACATCATTAAAAAGCTTTTGAGAGCTCTCCTGAAAGAAGTAACTTTAACATTAAAATACTTAATAAGTTACAAATATACTCTATTTATGATAAAAAAAAGAACACTTCAGTCACCAAATAATGCTGATTTCTCTACTGTGTACTAGCAAATTCAATTCATGTCAATTCATCACAACCTAACAATCTAACAGTTAAGATGTTGGCAGATAAAAGGGCAGCAACCACACTTTCTAATGTATGAGTCTCATAATGGGTTGTGTAAAGCAGATAACATGCAAAAGGCTTAAAAATACAAACAATACAAACCATGATGACATGATGAAAGTTAAACTGTAAGGTCCTAGCTCAGGCTGAGATGTCACCGTGGACTACAGATATAACAGTCTTAGCAAAAGAGTCACTAGACAAGAGCAAAGTCTATCTCCTGACATTTTCAATCAGACACTTTCATTGTAACGTAAAAGTAAAATGCCCCCATAAGAAAGGAAACATTTTACAGACATGTGGTTTTTATTTTAAACTTCCAGCAATCATAGAACTTTTCAGGGTAGATCAGATGTGCAAAGACAGCTAAACAGAAAAACATTAGGAAGTGCAGATCTACGTAAAGCAAAAGGAAACAAAAACTGTAAATGTATGTGCACGTTTTCTTCAGATTTTTCTGCACAGTAAGCTGCATCTGCTGAGACAATTTCCTGTAGCGCTAACTACCCCTTCACTGCCACTGCAGAATGTAATCACAGCAGGTACAAAGATGAACTGTAATCTGACGGTGCGTGGCTTCGTCTCTCGGTAGGAAACTGCAATAAAGCAAATTCATTTTGAACAGATCAAGACATTCAGAAATAGCACCTGAAAGAAAGTTCTGACTTGTAACACGAAGAGGCCAATAACGTCTGGCTAAATAAATAAATAAAACAGCCAAGCCATCAAGTTAGAGACATCTATATTTACAGATTCTATGCCTTCAGCTTTAATAAGACTAAACAAATAATAACAGAAAAGGAACATCTAACCTATTTAACAACTGTCACAAATTCCTGTCACTCTAAAAAAAAAACAATTCTAAATGGCTCAAACATTGACATTTCTGAGTAAAGACATTTTCTTTATGGTTTTATGCCAACGCAGCTACTTTCCATAATACTACAATATGATGTTCTGCAATGAAAAGCGCTCTGTAAGAGTATACATCTCATTATTCAACAGGGGCAATCTTGCCTCTCAGATCTCTGACGAAGAGCACAGATGTCAGGCAAAACTAATGACAATGTCTTGCTGTATTGCGCTTTCAACATATGGTGCTACAACTGAAGCCAGGAAAGGCAGAGAAGTACGCCACGCACAAAATATAAGAGCAAAACAACCAAGGGTGGCATTTCAATCATCTGGGGTTTTTTACTCAATGCAGGTTCTTACACTTTTCTGTCCTCCAGACACAGTATCAACAGCCAGCAGCACAGCACTGCAGCATCTGTCACTTGGAACAGACTGCACTACTGCAGAAAAAAAAAAAAATCTGTCTGTGTGTGACATACTGTAGAAAGTAAACACAAAGCAAGTAAGCACAAAAAGGAAGGTATGAGATGCCTTTAAATAATAAAAGATTTCAGGTAATAAATTATTAACTGACCAATACAGGAGTTTCAAAACTTTCTGTTAAAAGCACTCAGAGAGATGATCCAAGGGAGAAAACAACAAAGTCAAATGGAACCAAAATGTAATAAAAAAGTGTCCCATGTAATTAAGATGTAAACACTTTTATACCTTCAAGATTTTAAGTCTCTGATAAAGAGCATAAGCTGTGAAATGTGGCACGCTTCTATTACATGACATGTCAATAAGCACAGGAAGCATATTAGCTGAAGTAAACCACTTTGCAAGATCCTAGAATACACTGGCCAGTTGTGCAATGTTCTGTCCTGACCTAAAGTTTTGAGCTTTTTGGTCTTTGTGTTATTAGTATTATTATTACATTAAGTGTTATTATTACAGTTTGATCCATTGTATTTTGGGGTAATGTAATACCTTTTGTGTTTAGTCTGTTTAAATTGAACTCTGGTTAGTTTTCCTTGGTGTGGTGAACACAACACTCGCAGTTCATTTACAGTGTGAACATGATTCAACCCTGATCTGACCCAACTACCAGGCATACAATGCAAGTTTGCCTGAAACACTATCCTGTAGCCACGTTTGCTTTCTGGAGTATGGCAGGGTACTATAGATGTCCAAAGGTCAGTACGGGCTAGCAATTAGCTATGAAGTGGACATAAATTCACCATGTTCTCCAGTGGTCCTCAAGTGGCCAGATGACACAACTGTGGTAGGTCACATCAGCAGCAATGACGATTGTGTTGGACACTGCTGTTATATAGGAATGTATAGTATTGTATTGTGATGTGCATAAGACTCCTATTTTATTTTTATCTTTTTATATTGTTTTATTGTACACTGAGGGCCACGGGAGCATTGCAATTTTGAATTCCTGTGTATGACTGTACATATGGTCTTTGACAATAAAGATGACTTTGACTTGACTTTGATGTGGCCAACAACTGGACTCAAAATTCTCATATGGTTTTGTAATGATGTATCTTGGTTTGCTCTGATTCTTAAAGGATTACATAAAATACTAAAAATAATACTTTTCCCCCTTCTTATCTAAATAATAGTTAAGGATTAGCCAATCAAAGCATCAACATGGTTGTACGCCTGCTTAGGTCAGCTTTCAATCAGACTCACGCTGAGCTGATGTTAGCTTTAACAGTCTAACTGGTTACATCGGATAAAACCTGATTTTTGAAAGGGTTCTTTAAAATTAAATTCAAAATAGAGAATAAAGGAGAACTTTGTGCTAGCTGGGTCTCCACAGCCATTTGAAACCACAGTGTCTGATGTCAAAGTCAAGTTAAGGAGAAATCTGCATGGGAAGTCATCGCGTCCAGCGCTACAGTCCCAGCATATGCTTATACCTGCGAGGTAATTCCTGCACTTTCCCACTTCCCCTGCAAGCCAATAAGACCCTGAATCTGTAAAGGTAAAAAATGTTTCCCTTCAATTTTTAACCTCTTTCTTTTCTTTTAAATCCTTTGACTCTTCTCTACTTTCTGTCTCATTAGCCTATCAACATCTTTCTTAAAAGTCTATCCCCAGTTGTTGAAAACAAAAGCATTTTTACCCTCCTAGCTCCCTGTTCCTATTACCCTTTAATTTTTACTTTCTACCTATTAAGTATACTTTCTCACTTTCATTCGTCCTTTTATTCGGTTCCCCTCCGTACTTTTCTGCTCACTGAGTGGGTAATATGTGTCTGCTGGCGTTCTGGTGTCTAACATAAAGAGATTCTTCCAACATTCTCAAGAGTAGCTCACTACATCTCCTGGAGCCTTGCCCACTGGCTTTGGCAGGTGCTCAGCATCCTGGGAGAATTACCCTGTGTGTAACTCGCTGTGTGGTGCCCTATGGCTTCAATTCAGCATTTTATATGTGTGTGTGTCTGTCTGTCTGTCTGACTGTAGCTATGTAGAATTGAAACACGTGTTAAAAAGGTGCAACACATTACTTCTATGCCACAAATTGACCACGGTTCAGCTACGTGTTTCTGCTGCATTTTTCAATGCACACGCTTTCCTAATACAACAAAATCCTGGCTGAGGTAAAGTCAGAGAATAACAAGCAGAGCAGTTTCTAAATCAAACATCATTCTGCAGCATTAAACAGCCATAAGCGTTGTCTTTATTTAACACACACGCACAGGTCAGATGCTCAAACTACCTCAACTGGCTCTTTTAAGAGCAGCGAAGTAGCAGCTGTCCGCAAAGCCCAAGGTCCTCACCTAATCTCTAAGGCTGAGCCCAGGCACTCTTTTGAGAAAGATCATTTCTGAATTAAGCAGCATCTTTCAGTTACCACTCAAACCTCATGAAAAAGGTGAGAGTAATTCTGGCTTCTAAACAATAATCCTAAACTATGCTGTAAGAGATGTTTCAGGGTGGCTTTTCTTGAGGGTTTGTTGAGCAAACAGCGCAAGAATTACAACGATCAGTCATAGATTCAGTCGTAGATTCATGTCAGCATGCATTACTGATTTTAAAAACATACACTTTGGTTTTAAATGTGCAACAATATGTATAAATATTGTAATGAACATCTGATTAAATTCAATTTACTTGTATACCATTATTACACATGTGGTCCATGCAGGTACAGTGCTTTTGTGTTCTGTAAGTGAGGAAATAGAATAACTGGCATTTAATCCAGGTGAATTTCAATCATAGCTAAATCGTGTTTCGTGCAAAAGATGTAAATAAACATCTGTACAGGACATACCATGCTTCTCATCCCATGACAGCTGGGCTAGACTCCAGCCCTCACGTCACATTACACTGGATAAGCAGAATGGATAGATTGATGGATCTTATCTTCCACTCTGTAAAAAGTTACTGCATAATATTTTTTATACACAGTCAACATTTCCTAGTCCTCTAGATTTTAACTGGAAAAACTGTCAATTTCTTAGCGAGAATTATTGAAGACATGTGGTGTACACGATTATCCATGGATGTGACATTAATCCTTGATAACTGATTATTACGCCACATCTGAAAATATGTGACGGAGAGACAAAGACGGAGAGTGTCAACATAAGTGAGGCTGACCGTCGTACCTTTTTCTAAAGAGGAAGATTGAAAATTCAGGTTGAGCAGAGAGATATTATACAGATGATTTATTGATGTGTTCATTCTACTATTTGACCATGTAGTCTGTTTTTGTTTACTGATGTATGTCAACCTACCTCTGTGCCCTGCTCACACAGAAGCCACAACTCAACAATGCATGTCTACACATTGTCAGTGTGCTCCGCTACTTAAACACACTACACCTGTACAGCTGTGGTGGTGTATCATAGCAACAATGTTTTGAACAAGAGAGACTGCAATCTATTTGCACGTGATCCTCTATGCTGCTACATTAAATCTACATGAACTACTGAGTTATAATTATGCTTCCCCCAATCTAACTAATGGATAGTGTTTCTTCAGTTTTCTAACAAAGAGCTCCATTAAAGTTTTTTTTTTTTACTTGATTTTGACATACTGACACTTTCCAAGCGTGTGCAATCAGTTTTTTTTCCCACATCACCATTTCTTAAGTCTATACGTTACAGAGAATAAAGACATTTTTCTATATTTTTGCTGTAACTATCAAGAAAAAAATGAAATCAAAGGACAAAAAAAGCATCTGGGTGAAAATTAGATTTCACACTACAGTTTAACCCACTCTTCAACTCAATTGTGCGCATTCTGCTTTATGATCAAAATTTATGATGAACCTAAATTGTTGTGACTGCTGATCAAATGTATGAGGGGAAAATTCCACATCGGGAAAGACACAAGTCACAGAGATCATGAACTCTGCAGACAGAGGGAGGTGCCTACGATAAATGAGAATATTTCCCTGTATTACTTATGAATTTCCTTCATTCTCGCGTAAGTCATTGCTGTCAGAAGTACAAGCAATATCCAGTGTTTGCTATTCCATAAACTCAGGTCCTGTGTCAGAATTTGATTGTCCATCTAACAGTTGTCAAACTGCCTTCCAGTTAGCTATGCAGGAGCCTTTACAGCCCTGCCTGTGAAACATGACTTGTCGACAAACTGTCTGCTGGTGTGCGCTGTGTCAGTGTCGGGCCGTAACAAGCCTGCTCAGCAGACATCCAACTGTTTCCTGACTTTAATCACACAAGCATCACCAGAAATCAATCGAATAACCTTGGTAGAATGCTAAATCAACACAAAAGCCGACTCCGTTCGTGGACTTTCATGGCCCTGAACTGGCTGAGAGTACAATGAGAACGTGTACTTCTGAAGTGGATATTGACTCCCAGGGAAATCTTAAGCACACTGGGTTGTCTCATTTATAATGCTATATAGCTAGCAAGGAATAAGCTTGTCTGGCCTGGCCTTGTCTTAGTATGGATTTTCATAAAGGCGTACTGTCAGAACCATCTTTTACGCAGAGGCAGGGGAACGCTTGTCTGAAGATGCAAAGTACAGTACATGCATTTTTAAAGTGGCCCTCCTTGCCATTTTTTACTTTATTGCTTTGAGAGCAATGATAGAAGTGAGACCATGAGAACAGTGGAGCAGCTGCTCTCCAGCCACCAAAGACTCATTAAAAATGAAAAAGGGAGAAAATAATGAAAGAAAACAATCCAGTGGAGGACATAAATATATAAACAAAGGCAAATACTTTGTTCGTGCCCTGAGAGACCATACTTTTCCAGTAATGGCAAATATTTTTCATCTTCAGGTCCAAGGCAAAACAAGAGGGATAAATCCAGTATGAGTGGCAGTGTAAGGTCAATGCATCGATCCTCTCTTTCTCTCCCTCCCTGTCGTGGAGGAGCTTGAGCCGTTTGAGGATGACTAAATTACAGGCGCCTCATTAGCATGGATGAGAAGCAAGTGTGACACCCATATCTTTCCTTGTCCACGCTTGTGTACTTATGTGAGCAAGAGAGAGAGAGAGGCTTGCAGTGTAAGCTTGTCAGCACCCCTGAACGCTTCTGTTCTTTCTTTGTGAAACCATTAAAGGACAGGGTGTATGTTATTCTACATTCCTCTCACTGCCGGTTACTGGAAGAGACAAAAAGCAGCAATCAGTTGTTTTGTCCTTTTCTTTCCTCAATATGCAGTTGTTCCACCTAAGAAAGGTCTAAATATTTAACTAAAACAGCTTGCAGCTGCAGTTTTTAGTTCAATCAAACCACTATAGTCAAAGGAATATTGATAGCACCATCTGCAGCAATTTGTAATATTTATATATTTACATGGATCTGCTTTGAGAATTAGCCCGCCTTCGACATGCATATGTGAATTGCATAATCCAGGGAGAGTACATCAATCCAGTGTTCTGTGGACATAACATGGAAACCGAGGGCAGGGAAGAGGAAAGAGGAAAACACTGGCACAGAACAGAGTAGGCATCGACAGGTATGGCTTGATTGGTCAGCTACACCATGAAAGAAGCAGATAGGATGGAAATGGGTTGCTAATTGGCTTGCAGGCGGGCAATAGAGTGAACCATATGAGATAGCTAATTGCCTCTTTGGAGAAATAATAGTTGATGTCTGGCACTGATTAGCTTAGGCCTGTCAGTTAGGACAGGCCTAACTAACAGTATCCTTGATTTTTTTTTTTTTTTTTACCAACCACTAGTAATCACTGTATTTATTCTATCTATACAGTAACTAGCTACTTTATTAGGTACACCCAGGTACAACAACCAATGACTGGTTTATTACAAATTGCAGTAACCCACTGTATTTAGGCATGTAGAGTTAGACAAGATGACCTGCTGCAGTTTAAACCCAATATCAAAATTGGGGATAGAGGTGATTTAAGTGACTGTGTGGTTGTCGGTACCAGGCATGCTGGTTAGAGTATTTCAGGAACTGCTGATCTAATGGCATTTTCCCATTCACTCACCACACAAAAAGGAGACAATATCCAGTGAGCTGAAATTCTTGGGTGAAAATGCCTTGTAGATGCCTGAGATTAAAGAATGGCTAGCTGCTTCGAAGTGATAGGAAGGCAATAATAACTCAAATAACCAGTTGTTACAACGAAGATATTCTCCAGAGAATTTCTGAACATGGAACATGAATTTTGAAGCAGTCCTGGAGGAGCAGAAGACCACACTAGGTGCTGGTTAAATATGAAACTGAGGCTATAATTCACACAGGCTCATCAGAATGGGGCAACAGAGGACTAAAAAATGCTGCCTGCTCCAATGAATCTGCATTTCTGCTGCAACATTGAGATGGTGGGGTCACAAAGTGACACAAACAATATGAAAGTATAGATCCATCCTGCCATGTATCAACAATGTTGAAAAAACAGCGTCACTGTGTATCATGTCAGTGTTGTCCTTTTTCAGCTGCTCCTGTTAGGGGTCACCACAGCAGATCATCTGTTTTCCATTTCTTTCCGAGTCGCGCCAACCACCTGCATGTCAGTTGGACAGCACGCCAATAAGTCTTCTCTTTGGCCTTTCTCTTTTGATCTTGACTTGCTTCTTCTTCAGCTTCTTTCTCCCAATCAATTCAGTCTCTCTTTTTATTTCTCCAAGTCAATCTCACTTTTTCTTCTCTGTGCCTAAACTGTGACTTGACATACTCATTCCTAATTGTATCACCCTAAATGCAAATCTTAGAATAACATCAGTGTAAAATATGTATTTCAGGAAGTAAGTACAAAAATAAGATTATGATTGCAATCTACAGAGGCCTTACTGGTGTGGCTGAAAGTTCTCACTTCTTTAAATGTGAATTTAGAGCGATAAAGTATAAAGATGCACAGCAGGCTATGTCTGACTGTTGAGAAAACTCGGCCAGGGACCACAGTGGTTATGTGGCTCCTCTGAGCATATCTCCAGGACTGCTTTCATGTGTCAGTCCAGTTCTACAGAGAGATATGAGAAATGATGCCTGGTACCTGGAGGAATTGTAGAAATCCGTTTCTAAGTTAAGTGCAAACATTTTTCACCTCAAAAGATGCTGCCTTACGGGGACAGCTAGTAAAATCGGGTTCATTAACTCAATGGTGCCTTTTGAGTCACATCCATAGGGCACTGTAGAGAAGAAATGAATCATTAAGAAAACAAAAAAACAAAAAAAAACAGTAAATACCAAGACACAAAAATCCAGCTAAACAACATAACTTCGACCAAGGTGAATGTAAATAGCCCGTGAACAGAAACCCCCTGAGAGAAGGGATTTCACTAATTTGATGAATGGGTTTAATAATCAGGGAAGCCCCAAGGGAATAGTGGGTGAAACAACAAGACGCTGCAGCAATAAAGAGACCTGCTGCAGATACAGATATTTATCTTGATCTTAGAAAGCTTTAATCCTGCATACAAAAAACGCCTACTGAGAGTTCTGTTAGATCAGTGAATACGAGACAACCCTTTCAAAAGATCTTTTAAGTAGTCAATAGGTACTTTTGTTGAACCTGTTTACATATATAAAATAAATATTATGATCACCTTGAGAGAAAATGTCAAGAGATTTCTGTACAACAGTTACAGTACAAGTGACAGCAAATAACCAAGTATGGGGAATAATTATACTGATAAACAAAGAATTTGCCAGAAAGTCAATAAAACTGTATTTGGTCCAGAATGAACTCTGGGGCAAACGGACAGGTATCTCCTTAGGGAAATTATCATTTACTGCAAGACCTTCAGCCTGAATTCAAGGTGGAAGTTAAAAATAATGAAATAAGAACGGAGGCGGGATTCAAGCAAGCAGCTGTCCACCTTTTGCCACTGATACACCAGGCTTACTGACTGAATTTTTCATAGCCCTTGGGACGCAAGACACTGAGGCTATTTCTGCGTTTCCTCCCAGTATGTGGCTACATGAAGTCGCACGTATTGTTGACAACACATACCAGGGCTCTGAGGCATTTTCGAGATTGCTCACCGTACTCCATCTGGAGTCCACAGTAATGAAAGACAACATTATGTTCCTTTCTTCTATGTCGCCCTTGAGAGCCTTTAAGTAATGGTGTCTGTGTTTTCCTTGAGTTGAGTGCAGGGGCCCTTACTTGGCATGTCCTGTCTACACAGTTTCAATGAACTAAACAGGACACTGAATTAAGCTGCTACATTTTCACGTTAGTTTTCCTTGCATTGAAAGTAGACATATAATCTGTTTAATACATTAATAATAACATACAGAGCTTGAACCCCGTTTATCAAAACAAAACAAAAAACTTGAATATCCACATTGGTACACTGGGATTGTCACAATACTAATATTTAAAGCAACCCAGGAAAATATACTTGATACAACAGAGGCAAAAAAATTCCCAAAAACTTGAGAGACTTTTTTTAAAACAAGGATTAAAACAATGCAAAGAACATCAGCGATAATACGATTTTAAGTTGACTCATAATTGCATTTTACACATGTATTATTAATAATATAAATAGTAAATAATCATCATCTAACTATAATAATAGTAGTGAATGCACCCATTCCCAAACTGCTCCTAGACACAAATTACTTTTATCACACTCAGATCTTTACGAATGATATATTATATGTAGTAGCTGTTCTCAAAATGAATGCCAACATTATGTGTTTGTGGCCGTATATAAATATATTTTGCAGGGGAACTTTGGGGCTAACTGGACTTAGTTCTGTAAAGACCTGTAAATAAGTGTTTATCAAATAATGACTCTAATAATGTGACTACATTGTCTTAATGCATAGCTTGCAAAGAAGAAGAAATACATGTTGTTGTTGTTTAGTTTGGTGTTCATGAACAGCTGTTTTGGCCATCTGACTAGATACAGTGATATAACGAACATAAAAATGAATAAGATGACAAATTAACATTCATGTCTGTGTTGTAGCAAAGAATAACTGCCCGCAGGGTGGATTTTTGCTAGCGATAATAATAATAAACTTTATTTATATAGCACCTTTAAAAAACTAAATTAGTAAGTACTTGATGGCACAAGGCAGGAAATAAACAGCATATAAAGCATTTAAGAGGAGATAAAGATGAAACATTAGGTATAAGAATACAGGCAGCACAAGAAGATTAAAAGCGATGAATTAAGACAATTAAAATGAAAAATCCAGTAAATTAAAATCAAATATAAAATACATTTAAAAATGCCTAGCACAAGGTGATAAAGGACAACATAAAAAATAACTAAAAATGGAGGATCAGAGAAAGCCTACTTATGAAAATATGTCTTTAGGAGAGTTAAAAGACAAACGTGAGTTATTCAGATCTTCTCAGGGAGGTTTATTAAAGATTGGAAACCTGACAAAAAAATCTGATCACTCTTCATTCTCAGCCAAGATTGTGGGTAACTAGCCTTGGACCTCAGGATAGACGTGTACAATTTCACTGGTGCCAGTCAACAATAAAATGTTAAAATCAATTTGAGACATAATAGTTGTTATTATGTGAAGAGAAGCATTTAAATACAAAATAGGAGTATTTCGTTCTTTTAATTCTTAAAATATACACGTCAAATATTTTAAGATGACCTCATTTGGCAATGCACTGGATACCCTTCCTGATGCAACACTCCAAATAGGCTGGGGACCAGCACTAGGAATGCACTAGCTTGTGACCCCCCCTGTCGGGTAATTGCTAATAGTGAAGCATCTCGTGTTAATGTGCCATGTGGCAAACAGTTAAGTTCATATTTACGATAACTGTTCACTATTTTGTGTTGTTGAAATGGGAGCTTTACCGAATTCTCGGAATTCCTTCTCAAGTGTTTTTCAGTACTATGAACATCACCTATTTCACAGATATTTTCCATATGACGAAGGCATCAAGTAAAACAAACAAGCTCTCGTCATGAACAACTTAATGAACATTTTCTCTGTTGTTAACATTTAATTAGTTGGTTATTGGAGGAAAAATATCAGCAGATTCATTTTACCAACTGCTATTTTTTCAAAAGAAATGCTATGTTATATTTACATTTTTATTAATAGTCTTAAATTATTAAATAAAATATGACGTTTTAATGTAGCTACAAGAACTGAAAGTCAATTGTTCAAAGCTTGTTTTTTGTTTCAGTTGAATGTCTGTAAAATCAGGTAGGTTTCACAGAAAGAGCAAGACAACTGATTGACAACTTGGAGAAGCTTGGTAAGAAAAGCGTCTGGACTTCTTTAAGTTGCTTGAAGACGTTTCACCTCTCATCAGAACAGAAGAAGCTTCTCGGGTTAGAGTTAAAACTTCTTCAAGCAACTTAAAGAAGTCCAGATGCTTTTCTTACCAAGCTCCTTGGACTTCAAGTCACGTTGTGTTACACACACTCTTGTCTCTGTCTCAACCATCGTTTCACTGCCCTTCTGTTTCCTACCAAGCCTCCACCAGCACCCTCTGCTGTGACAGCATGACTGTGCAATCTGTTGCCCCCCACCTCCTGCAGTGTCAGAGCTCCATCAAATTAAAAGCCAGCGCAAACTGACTGAGCTGGCTGTCCTCATTAAGAGGACACCAAGCAGTGGACTGGGTGAGGATCCCAGCCACTTCGGAAGCCTAATGAATTGGTACACGCCCCCACACTGTTAAGGCAGTGCACTCACAGAGCAGGATGAGCATTGCCAAAGAACACTAACACTGCAACATCTTATGCTAAAATTGAAAGGCTTCCAACATGTTTCGCATCATCATTATCATCACTTTCTGTTATAAGTTACCCCCAAGACCCTCCCCCATGCACAACATCACTTATTACAGCTTCTGTCGCTTTCCTTACTGCTGAGACTTGACCTTCAAGTACTTGTGGCTGGTAAGAGTCTTAGTCTAATGCATGTGGAAGACAATAGGGTGAAGCTACTGATCCATCAAACATGTTTGTCTTCAGACAGAACATATAATTTTGCGTTGTAGGTGATTCAATCTGCACTTCAGCTCAAGTGGAAACTGGGGTGCAAGGGCCAGGTGCACTTATCTGAAACAAATGAGTCAGGGCTAAATCTAACAAGCACTCTCCAGAACTGTGCATCCAGCCTCTCTGCTCTGCATGAAGGCTCAGCTTCCCTCTGCTTGAGCCATTTATCAAAGAGTCTGATTAAAAAATAAATAAAAAAATTTCTCCTCCTTTAGAGGATTTTTTAACCACAAAGGATAGTACAACTCTGTTTTCTGGTGG
>VURO01008948.1:10017-20957 GCA_015108175.1 Pelvicachromis taeniatus
TTGGGAGTATGGGGGGGGGGGGGGGGGGGGGAGAGATAAGAGCAAATGCCACAAAGATCCCAACTTTCCTCTGATCGCTTTTCTTGACTTGACTCCAAGAGGAAACTAAATGCTGTCTGCTGTGTTTCACGTCTAAAACTTTTATTTTTCACTAGATCCATTATCCGTGGCACCAGTGCCACTGATAAGCAATGCTCAGTTTGTCATTTTTAATTTCTTTTGTTTTTGTTGCAATGTTGCACCCTCAGTATCCACTATCAGAGCTCTTATCACTGTTTAATCCCATTATCAGATTGCAGTGGTTCCTTTGAAGATAATTGGGTTCATTTTCGACCCAGCTTGATGCCCGTGCCCTGCGTGCACTGCAGGACGTCTGTTATGCAAAAGACCCGCAACATGTTCACTGTAGCTGGGGGGGGGGGGATAAGCGTATTGATCTGTCTCTCTTACCTTGTTAAACTGAGCTGCCAGCGCACACATGTAGGAATCCTGTAACAGCTCAATGTCCATAAGAATATGGTGAGATTGTGATATATGGTATAAACCCAAATAATTAGCAGGAGTGCTTTACGAATGTAAAGATGATCTGTGCCTCTGATACATTGTAGGTCACCTTTCATAGTGGATGAAATGTTTTGAGGGTATCGGTGAGTTTTGCGGTCTCTTAGGTTAATCATAAAGGCACAACAGGTAAAGCGCATCCACTTCGATGTATTTTACCTAAATAAATGTAACGATGCAAGCACCACTCCAGCATGTATGTGTGGTGCATGTCTGTGTGAGGACTGCTACATATTCAGCATCTCCACCACACGCTGAGACTCAGCAGTCTGTGTCAAAGGAACATGTGTTTATAGAAACTGCAAAAAAAATAGAAAAGTAAATGCTGCATATGAAGTAGGAAAGCTCTCTCATAAGCCTTCGTGTTCCTTGTGTTTTCCTGAAATTAACATTTATGTACTCGAATCACATTATTTGCTCTTCGTCACCAGCGTGCAGACCTCTGACCTCCCCGAGGAACTTGTTAATGTTTGCTTGTTGCTAAAGTGCACACTGAGCACTGAATGAAGGCTTTCAGGAAGCACACAGCAGAAACCCACGTTGCAGTGAGACCACCTGCAGTGTGCCTTTATTTTTCAGTGTATGTGTGATCTGTTGCAGTGCAGTGAATTTGCTTCACAAGAATGCCATTCTTTACGTCATGCTGTATACACAGAATAGACTTATACTTGTGCGTCAGTTCCACGTCGTAACTCACGCCGTAATGGGAACCCCATTTTAACCCTACGCTGCGACCTTCTACCTGATGTGCACCTCCTGAGAAATGCAGCTGCACATCGGGGCGATGCATAAAACGACAACTTTGAATGCTGTAGAAAGTTGTTGTGTAGGGATAAAAGGTAGTGGCAGGTATTGAACCGAACTGAGCCTGGCCTGCGAGCAGGTCTGAATTAGGGCTGGGACAACGCATCAACGCAATTGATTACGTTGACGCAATAAAATTGCGTTGATGCGTCATCACTTTCAAAAAAACACGTGGCGGCAGCGAGTAGCGGTAACATGTCGGCTTAAACCACGCCCCCCGAACACGCAGTTCTACAGTATGGGGATATTTTAACCGAAAAGGAAGCGATTCAGCTTTGTAAGGTGGAAATGGCCGATCATAAAACGACCGTAAGTTTTCAACTTTTTTTACTAACGCTGTTTTTTACCCTTTAATTCATCCAGACACCCCCCACGTAGACACACACTCAGAGATAAACACCCAACCTCCGTAAATGCTAAACTCATTTAAGCTGCTTAGCAGTAACATATATCATTAGATTCATCGATTTGGAAAATAATCGTTTTGCCCAGCCCTAGTCTGAATATCGAGTCGGGAGGCTGGGCTCAAATGCAGACTTTGAGATGTAGATGTAGTGAGAGAAAAGTTTTTAGCTAGATAAGATGACGTCCTTCTGAGTGAGAGGACCTACTACGGTCAATTCCAAGCCCATAATTTTATTTTTATTTTGTAGTGGCTCTGATCGATTCTATATTTAAAAAAAAAACCCTTAAATGTCCTGTACTGAGCTGCTTTGACTGAATCTTTCTCCCTTTAATCCAACTTTATTTTGATTGGGTGCCCTTCTTAAACAATTCAATTCAATTTTATTTATATAGCGCCAAATCACAACATCAGTCGCCTCAAGGCGCTTTACATTGTAAGGTAGACCCTACAATAATACACACAGTGAAAAACCCAACAATCATATGATCCCCTATGAGCAAGCACTTTGGCGACAGTGGGAAGGAAAAACTCCCTTTTAACAGGAAGAAACCTCCGGCAGAACCAGGCTCAGGGAGGGGCGGGGCCATCTGCTGCCACCGGTTGGGGTGAAAGAAGGAAGACAGGATAAAAGACATGCTGTGGAAGAGAGACAGGAGCTTTGAACAGCAGGTCTGAGTTTTGTAAAGTAACATGCTTTCTCTGCGTAGGCAGAAAGGTTCGCAGACTAAATCAAAAGCAGGAAGATAAATCAGCATTCGTGCCAGTCTTACTCACCTCGTCACTCTGCCATGACTGTAGATTTCTAGATTTATTTTGATGGAATACTAAAAAGATCAGGAAAACAAAAGCATCGTGCTAACAAAGAGAAGAGAACGGAGCAAAGATCTGGAGCAAAGTACAGTGTGTTACATCTGATTGCTCTGCTTGCGGTTCATCAGATGATCTGGGAAACCCATCTTCTATAAGATACTAGAGCTGTGTCCAAATGTCCATTTGATATATACCCCACTATATATTGAGTCAGCAGTTTTTATAGCACTGATTGAAATCTCAGCTGTAAATTTCATCCTCTATGTAATGTGCTACAAAAATCGCCACGTGAGACGGTAAGAAGTGTTGTACAGGCGCTTTAGTGTACATCCATGGAAAGCGACCACCGCGCATTGCTGCCTCGCTATCTGTTAAAGAAATGTGATGTGGTGAGCTAATGTGATTTTCTTACCTGTTGAGAAGGGAGCATAATACTGCTGGGATGTCTCAGCGGTGCGGTGGCTCGTTTCCTCCTCTGCCTTAGCTGTAGGATTAAAAAAACAACTAAATTATGCTATTAAAAAAACACCTACGAGAAACATATTCGAGACTTTTCGTTCTAAACTGTAAATATGTTGGAGACGTGTTATTAAGTAGCATGCTTATGAAACCTTTGCACACAAGCGATAAGAGTGACGCTGCTGCTGTTCAAAAACAAACTGTTATTACGTTGCATTCGGCTGCGCTTCGAAGGGGTTTACAATGCGTGCACTGGAGATACAGTTACAGCAGCACTTTGCGTCTTTTGCTCTTGTAGGTGGACTCGGTGCAGCTGACGGACGCTGTAAGTAAAGTTAGGTTTGCACAGGTGGCGTGTGGATTAGACTTTTTTTATTTTAAGAATACATCAGTCACAAAGTGTATGTATCCCAAAAAACTGATACATTGCACCATGTAGAGGATGAATGTGTGAGCCGACTGCTGTCAGATTAGTGGCTCTCTGGCTCTCTTCCACAGCATGTCTCTATCCTGTCTTCCTTCTTTCACCCCAACCAGTCGCAGCAGATGGCCCCGCCCCTCCCTGAGCCTGGTTCTGCCGGAGGTTTCTTCCTGTTAAAAGGGAGTTTTTCCTTCCCACTGTCGCCAAAGTGCTTGCTCATAGGGGGTCATATGATTGTTGGGTTTTTCACTGTATGTATTATTGTAGGGTCTACCTTACAATGTAAAGCGCCTTGAGGCGACTGTTGTTGTGATTTGGCGCTTTTTAAATAAAATTGAATTGAATTGAATTAGAAAGAGAAACCGTGTGGTGATGGATGGACTATAGGGACACCTGGGAAACAGCTGGGCAGGTGGGTGATGATGGTCAAGTGATGTGGCCAAGCATGAGCCTCTGCATTAGCCTTCAGCGCTGAAGTGACTGAATTGGCAAATCATGTGTTTGTGCACAACTAGATCATGAAGAAGGACGGGCAGGCGGAGCTGAGTTACGCCAACTCAGTCATGTTCAAAGTGATCATGCTGAAGAGCAGAAACCCTTAAGCAGCTGACTTCCAATGCAATTGTAATTTTTGACAATAATTTATGTAGAACATCATTAAAAAGACTCATTAACAATAATGTAAAGTCGGAACAATATGAATCCCACTGTCTTAGTTTTGAGGCGTGCCTTAATTTTGTGTGAATAGGGAGGTATTTTCAAACGGCTGATAACTCATGCAATGAAGCTTAATCTGCTGTTGCTCTCATTGTAAGCTGACCTGGATAAGATTCTCAGCTAAATGCCTCAAATGTGAAATCTGAAATGTAATTAAACTACTTCAGTTGGAGGGATAGAAACAGCTGCAACCACTTTAGCCTATCAAAAGAAGAAGAAGAAGAAGAAGAAGAAAAAACGAGTGTCTTGTCTTGTGTGGACTTGTTCGGTAAGCTGTGAGCGTACAAGCTAATGAGAGAATCGCTGTTCATTCAGCAGAACTGTGTGTGTGTGTGTGTGTGTGTGTAAAAATGAATGTATCATTTTCAAGTCAGGACACACATGCTGAAATGCACCTCGGCTAATACCCAGCCAGATACAGACCTGCCAACTTAATCCTACAGTTTTTCACACCCAGTGTAAATCTGTAGGTACAGATTTGCCTGGTATCATCATTACCATGCGCACAGTCTGCTCGTATCACGAGAAAAGAAGAATATATTTGGCTCTTTCTAGTGCCGTGGCGTATTATCCAAATGCAAGTTTAAACAGGAGCGCTGGGGAAGTGATACAGTCTTAATTAGAGAGAAAAACATTAGGACTCAAACCAAATGTATCTATAAAAAAAAGAAAAAGAAAACTTGTCTGAGGAATTTTGCTTAACAGAAACTTCTTAGTTTGATATTTTTAATTCAGTGTAAAATTCTTTTGTGCAATATTTGATGACACACTCTGCTAGCTCTCCCATTAAGCTCTAAATATGCTTTCTGTGTCTGCATGCAAAATGATCTTGTCTGTCTACATCCACATCCCTGAGTTCATGCAAACTGTCAATGTGCATGTACAGTTTGACTGTGTGCGCTGAGAAATGAGTGCGTGCGCGTTTGCTGCCACGTCCTCGCAACTAGGAACAGTTGGTGGGTACTCACTGATTACACTGAATATATTTTTTTTTTACATTTAGTAGCTGCAATGATGTTGGTTGCACAGATGTTGAGTATTCAACAACTTATAAACCTCTGGGTGACCACTTTTGATTGAAATGTAATTGCACAGGTAATACAATGCAAGGCAACTTGTCAAGGCAACCGCTGATTCGTTGATACAGATTGCCAACGTGTTCCAATCAATCTGAGTTAGTCTGTGCTGAAAAGTACAACAATTTCTAATCTGGCTAGACTCTAGATATAAGACGTTATTGTGCATTTTTGGGTTTGTACATGGCAACAGATTTGCCATTACTGATATGTCAAATGATAATTTGCATGTTGCAACAAAGAGATTGCATTTAATTGACATTTGGACCCCATCCAACCTGAGACTGATGCCAGCCTCACTCCACCTTCTTGCAGACAGTAACTGTGTGTAAGTCGTCGCAAACATTTCAAACGCAGTGAGATTTTAAGTTTATCACATGGTTGCAATCATTTTGGTTGTGGTGCGGTCTCCAGTCACTGTTTTCTGTAGTGTGACTGTATGGTTGACTTATTGACATCTAAGTCTTGCACATCATGTGCGTTCTTTTTGTTGTTGTTGTTGACCGAATGCTCAGTTAATATAATAATTTTCCTTTCTTCTTGTTCTTTTTTTTACACTCTTTTGAATTAGTCTAAATTTGCTTGTAGCTGTTTCGGTGTTGGCAAACAGTGCTTGTTTTTGTGTAAGCGAATGCAGTCTCGAGGCGTGTGTTTGGCATTCAGCACTATAAACTCCACCCTGATCGTTTCTGGTTTATCATGAATTCCACTGCAGAAGCAGGAATGTTTGTGGGACAGGAAGTATGACGCAAAACAACGAGGTTCCTGCTGTAGCTAATCTCATGACAGGCCGTAGGAGATGGGCACAATTTTATCCTTTATATTTAGGAGAAAGAAAAATTGTAATAATAGATGCACTTTGTAAATTGAACAAGCAAGATTTCTACACAAACATGTATGTTCCTGTGGCAATGAAACCTGCATGCAATCACGCACTGCTTACATCGGCTCGTATGTGTGCATTTGCAGAGGTGTGTAAATGGTAGGCAGGTAACATTTACACACCCCCCCACCATGTGAAAACAATCAGCAGGTAGCCATTTTTTACTCAGAGGGAACCTTTACGCTACTTGTCTGTGGCTGCCATCGAACATATTCCTCTTCATTTTTTTTTTTTTTAGCATTTGTGTGTGAGTGTATGCCAGGACAGAGGATGTGTCTTTTGTCAGCTGTGCTCGTGCTGCTGAGTACTATTCAAATGCTAATGCAGAATTCCCACTCCTCACAGGATTAGCCTGCACTCCTGTTTACCTAGCGTGACTACTTCCTGTACAAGGAAGGATACTCCTGTACTCTGTGCACACACACAGAGAAATGCTTATATGCAGAATCACACCCTCATCAATATGCGTGCACAAGAAAACTGGGATTTCTTGCACACACACGGGATCCCACACATGGACACGCACATACACACTGAGAGAGCTTTTGGAGAGCCTTTGAAGCAGCATGGTTGGAGTGTGCCTGTGTCCTCGGGCAGGTTGGCAGGGGGTCTTTATGGAGTTTCTGCCTTCAGAAATCCAAACATGAGAGGAAACAATCTGTTGGTTCTTTGAATACTGAAGGACACTGCCTCACTGTGTGCCGCTCTCTTTCTCTCTCTCTCTCTCTCTGGTGGAGGGATGTCAAGCGTCCAGGGCAAGATGTTGATCAGATCTGGACCAGACAGAAATGATTTCAGTGTGTAGCACATTATTCGGTGAATTCATTATTTCACACAGGATTCTTTCATTAAATGATGAACACTATGACACTGAAACCATGTGTCTAACAGATGGTTAGCGCTGGTGCTTCCTGACACTTTACAAACACACTGTTAGCTTGCGCTGTTTAACCTGTGCTCACTTCAGCTACCACGCCTCAGAAACTTTAAAGCCGATGTAAAGTGTAGTTAAAGGTTTGTTTGAAAAATTATGCATGTTAGCAAATGATTGAAGAAAAGGTTGAGGCGGCTATTGAACAGTTTTTGCCAGCTTTGCCCGAATTGCGCAAATTTGTCTTCACTTCACGTTTTTACATTCTATATGATTGATCAAGTGATGATAAGATGGTGTGATTATCTGAAGTATTAGACTAATTAAAAGCTAAGAAGCACCATGTACACCCATCTTAGTAGTGACCACTTTTTAACGATAATCTGCCGTTATCTGGGGCCAAGCCAACTTTGTCCTTCCGCTCCTGTCCTGACAACATCTGGTTGGACTCATCTGGTCTAATGTGTGTTGTTAGTCTTCTTCAGTTGCTCCATTCAGGGATCATTGGAGGAGCTTCTTCACCTCCATCTCATCCTATACCCAGCATACACTTCTGTCACACCAACCCTTTGCATTTCCTCTCTCACCACGTTCATGAATCTCCTCTGTGGTTTTCCTCTTTTCGTCTCGGCTGGCAGCTCCATCTTCAACATCATGTGTCCATTATAGCCGCGATCCCTCCTCTGCACATATCCAAACCAATTAAGCCTTTGACTCTCTAACTTTGTCTCCAGGCTGCTCAACCTGACCTGTCCCTTTGATCTGCTTATTTCTAATCTCACCATCTTGTAAACCCTCCTGTTCACTCTTGCTTCTATCCTTTTCTCACAATACTTGTGCATGTGTGCGTTGCCTTGGATGCGTGGGGCAGGTATTTGAACTTCACCTGCACTACATCTACTCCTTGCATCTTACAGCTGCCTCCTTTTTCACACAGGTGGAGGTGTGCTCTTCTCTCCAGAGCACACCTCCACCTCTCCAGGCTTTAATCCACCTCCTCCCTACGCTCAATACAGATCACAGTGTCATCTGCAAACATCACAACCGACTGATGCAGTGATGAAAGTCCTCAGTATCAGTGCATTGTGATTATGTTTTTTTTTTTGTCTGTAACCCATGGTCCAGCCAATCACACAACTAGAAGTATATGCAAGCTTGCTTAGTTCATTATAAAGAGTGCTGTGAGAGTATTAGCCCTGCTGCTTCAAGTTCCCTTGATTTGTTTTTTGCACCAATCCTGAAGCCAATAGTAGCCTATACTGCATGCAGTAAAACTTAAAATACAATATACATTTTCACAATATTCTTCTTCATAGCATCATTTTTAAAACAGTCATCAATTTCTTAGCTTATTGCAATGTTTTGTTTTGTTTTTTTGCACAAATCTCTCGTTCCATTTGACTTCGGTCTCAGTTTCTCTCTTTTCTTTCTCGAGAAAACAAGATCGATGCTGCAGTCAGTGTGCTCGTCGTGTGTATCACAACGCCCAATCGCTCCACAATGGCACAAGGCACACTCACACACAGTACTGTACACTACACTAAATAACACAAGAACACACGTACATAAACTGCATGCACACGCGCAGTTGAAATTATTCATTTCCCTGTCATATGAAATGCAGTTATTGTTCCTTTCTCCTTCCCTCTCCCTATCAGGAGGTATTCACATGGACAAGAGGAGAGGGAAATGAGTTTTCAGAGCGGCTATAACCAGCTCCCAGGGAGGGAATAATAATAATAATGTTTTATATGAAGCACTCAGTTCAGCAGGGCCCACAGGTTGGCTAACTAGACTGGCCTCTGGCACTGGAGGACTCATTTGTGAAACACACTTACCACTGTGGAAATGAACCTAACTGAGGTTCAACAGCTACAGCGGCTGATATATCGCTAAAGTCATGTCACAGGTTGGTGCTTTTCACGATGCTGATTTGGAGAAATGCCGAACAATCAACCAGTCAAGTGTTTATTTTTTGGTGTTGTGTCGATGGTAGCGATAAAAGGGCACCAGTTTGCGTTTTTAAACCGTACGTTCATTTAAATTTGTCATGTCGACGCAGAGTTTACGAACAGGTTTGGGGAAACTGAAATATTCTGCCTGTCCTCTTTATGTTTTTGCCCTGACATGTCATAGTACCGTATATCTTCCAATAGTAGCCCTGGCGTTTATTAAAAAAATTATTCGGCCGACCCAGCGTTTTTGTTTTTTTTTGTTTGTTTTTTTTTAATAGCATACAGTGTTTAAAAGAAACCGGTGGTTGTTGGAGACCGGCTCTTATTCCCTTCTCAGTCGGAATGGACGTTTTGACTTTCGTCCTTCCTCGATAGCATCCGATGACAAAGCATTTTTGACACGAAAATATTTGCCGTATGATTTACTGCAGGGCGGTAGCCCAGATGGTACGAAAAGAGTAGTAGCGTACAGAAGGAGACTGGCTACTATTGGAGACCGGCTACTATTGGAGACCGGCGTCTATTTGTCATGACATGTTTTCAAACCCGGGGTTTATTAGAAACGGGCGTCAATAAGAGACAGGCCACTAATAGAAGATATATGGTATTATTTTGTCATAACATAGACTTAGTGTTATATTTTTACAATAATTATTATAAAATATGATTATATGTTGGCCATATTTCTCAGTTTTCTCATGTCTGTGCAGCTAAATATTTGCAGACATCACCCAGCAGAGCTCCATGTCAGAATGTGCCAAGCAGCGAGACTGGACATGTGGTGGTTTAGTGTTAATCAGTTTCTGTTTTGTGTCTAGGATACTGATTCATCTGTTTCACATCAAAGCAAATGTAGGTTAAAAAAATTGAGATAGCAAACAAAACACAAGGAAATATTGCTGTGAAGTCTTTACTGTACAGCAGCTGTGGGGAATCTCGACTTACCTGCGACGCTTCGTCACTGAAGGCCGGCTTTGCTGCACAAAATCTTTCAATGTTCTTTTTTTTTAAAAATATGTGTTTTTAGGAAAAGAGTATTGCAAAGGTAGAAAAAAAACAGTGGCATCGAAACGCTGGCAATTCTGAAACTATGGAAAGAGTTTAAATTCTTTGTGAATAGCTGTAAAACTGTATTGAGTATATCAACAACAGAATGTTGTTTATTTAATCATATTTTATGAATAATTAGTTGTTTGGTGCAGTTGCTATGTTTCCTCCCGTAATTCTCAGAACCTTCAAAAGTTCATTTTCATTTCAAATTTTGACATTTTTGCTGTTTGGTTTAAAAAAGTTTGTTTTTTCCAGAGAGAATTGCAACTTCTTTACTTGTTTAGCAGAAATGGTACAAAGAAATATTGTTACACAAGCATTCATATGTTACAATTGTAATGTGCAGTATTTAAGCCATGTGGCCCTTTATCTCTGTCCCCCACAAAAACGACATTGATGACCTCCCCCAGACCCTTAATGACACGTTTTGACACCACAAGGACATTTTGATAAAGACGTCATTTGACGACCATGAGAATAGTTTCCGGGTTTTTCCACGGGTAGCTGTGTAGGCAGAGGTGACCCTCGCTAACTTCTGATGCTAACCCATCAGGCTTGAAATATGACAGAAACTGCTCAGTTCAGGGCTTAAAAGGTTACTCCTAGTATGCTTTCAGTGGGGGAAAGAGTCAATTTGGAGGGCCTCTTTTATGTAGAGCCTCCCCCTTTACTGTACATACATATTCTTCACATCACAAACTGTTGATTTAAAAGTTTTCACATGGCCTTCACTTCAGGGATGGCAGCTTTGAGCTAAATGAACAGTTGATCAGATGTTATACACAGAAAGGCAATTTGCCATCACCATACAACTCCTGAAATGAGAAGCATGTTTCTCTCAACAGCACAAGAAAGGGCGTTTAGCATTTTCTCCCTCCTAATTCCTTCCTACGTTATAAATGATTCAGAAGTTTCAAAAAAAGGAAA
>VURO01008952.1:46406-56863 GCA_015108175.1 Pelvicachromis taeniatus
TAAAACGGGGGGAAAAAAAAAAAAAAAAGGAGAAAAGGATTCCTTCTCTACTCTTACTTGTAAAACTGTAGAGTCGTGCCAGTTGGCATAAGCAGGCCTCATTGCTAATATTTTCATTTTCATTACATGTTAATACAGGTAAACCCCTCAGCTCCAAGTGACAGTGTTGGCCAGAACAGCTAAAAAGGATGAAAAAAATAAACCCCACCTCTAAGCGCATGAGCAATGAGTCCTCTTTGATTGTTTTGTTTAGCCCCCTCACACCCCCCTACCCCTTCTTATTTCTTGAGTATATTTAATGTAATGCTTCAATTCCACACTGGGATACCTAACTGAGTTGACAGCAAACATCCATTCACAAAATAATAGAAAGCCAGATTAGTAACCGGGGTTATTAATGGTGATTACAATTTAATTAGAAGTACTTCTTAAAAAGAATTCCCTAGAACAGAATGTAGTTTCCTGGGTTAAATGTGGATTCGAATGTGTCTCATGCTTGTTTTAATGTTGCTGTATATAAACTGTCTTAATTTCTTCCCTTCCCCTGTGCAATCTGCAGGAAACCTCCTGGGTATCTGACTCACTCTCTTCATCCACTGACCGATTTCTGATCACACTGATTGCTATTTCTATTTTTACATTTCTACTTACATCATCAGGTCTTCGGTCATGCGTTCTCCCTTTATTTCCAGATTTCCTTCACCCCATGTCTCTCTGTTTGCTTCTCACTTCCTCTATTTTGTGTGGCTGAGGCAGCGTCTGAGAACTGTTGTTAGTTTGTTTGATTCCTTTCCATGTGAGATCTCTTAGTTAGGTGCGGCACACTTGAATTTCTTCTGCAGAATGGAGTGCATTCATTTGTGGATCCTTTTGAATCTCAAGTTTCATTGATTTTTTTTTTTTTTCCTGTTTGCCACAGAAGCCAAGATCAGACTCAATAATTTTTGACGGATTAAAATTTTGATGTGAACATATATACAAAAGGAGATTTGCAGGATTCAGATAAAAATTTATATTCACGGTAACCTTTTTTTTGAAAAACAGTCACAAGCGAATAGGAATGCAGATTGAAGGGCACAAGATCAGAGGTGTGCAGAAATAATCGTTGAAAGAATCAGCGACGTAAAGTACTAATGTGCTTCAAACACTTCACACATGCATTTTACTTTATTGTTGATGCTTCGTGAAAGTTCAAATTAAAAGAAAAAAAAATCTCGCTTAAATAGGAGTACCATTTCATAAATACGAGGTTTCTTAACTCCACCCAAAAAAGCCAAAGACACACTAAATTTAAATTTTGCTGATTTCCTTTTCAAGGTTTTCTCATTGTTCTCTGAGAGTGGCTGAAGTTTTGAGGTTGCCACGTGAAAGTCTCTTTCTAACTAGTTGCACTTGACACATCAGGACATAATAGTCAGTGCTGAATTTGCAGTCTGATCTTAGGGGATAGATTATGGTCCAAAACCCAATTTAAAAAACAAACAAACAAAGAAAACTTTTAACCTGAGACGGTGCGCTCGAACACCGTATACTCTATGCTGCTCAGTCTCTCGGTCACAGCTCATGATCAAAAAAATCACATTTTCTTTACCTTGAATTTCAGATCAGCCAAATTTAAATCAGGTTTTTGCCTTTTATGGGCAGAGTGGCAGAATTTTCTCTCTTATATCTCCAGTTTTTCTCTCGATCATATACACACACCACTGACTGGATTTCCCTTTGTGTAACGTCCCTCTTGTTTTCTCTTAAACAGCGTACATTCAACACCAATCAGATTACTGCTGTACTGTCTTGAATTGTCCAGTCTGATCTAGGCTTTATATGTACCTTGTTTATATACTGCTATATATAAATGATATTATTGTATTGAGAATTAGAAGCCGCTCGCTTGCAATGCGTATGGAATTCTTTTTTTTTTTTATTAAGTTTTAGTGAAATGTGAAATGTTTTATCGGCTATTGACATCTCAGTTTAATGGACTGGATAATGCTTCTTAGCACAAGTGCATTCAGAGTGCCTTGTTTGAATGCGCTCATGATGGCTAATTTATAGCAGACTTGTACGGACACAAAAACATCTATAACGATCGCGCACAGTCTTATGAAACATAAAATTAAATACATTTTTCCACAGTGAGTGCACGAGAGGTATATTAATGCATTTTGCTCCAACAATTTACAGTGATTACCTGCTCCCTTGGTCTGCAATGAACTTATTTGTGCATGGCTTCATCTTTTTCAAAGTGAAAATAATGATAAAAATGTTACATGGAGACTTTTTGCATTGTATTTTTCCCACAATATTGGATCTTTATTATATTAAAACCTGCTTTAATTGAATAACATGATGTAATCAATTACACTGCTCAAAAAAACAAAAACAATAAACGAATCAAAACACAAAATCACACATGGAATAGCTTTTTTGATGGAATATGTGTAATTCACAAACCCTTTGCGGGGTAAATTCAAAATCATACCACCAATCAACGTTTAAAATTGAAATTACAGGCTGCTTCAACTGGTGTCAGAGTGTGATCGCAGTAACGTGTGTGGCCACTGCGTGCCTGTATGCACTTCTGCCTGTATGTGCTCCGGATGAGATAGCAGATGGTGTCTTGGCAGATCTCCTTCTAGACCGGGATCAGTGCATCAGTGACATCCGAGACAGTCCCAGAGGTTCTCAGTTAAATTCAGGTCTGGTGAAGTCAAGGCCAGTCAATGGCATCAATGCCTCTGTCATCCAGGAATGACCTATACACTAGAAGAACCCACTGCAACAGCATAAGGTCTGAGAGTGGGTCTGAGGATTTCATCCTGGTACCTAACTGATCAGGGTACAGCTGGTTAGCACGTGGAGGTCTGTGCGACTATCGAAGAACGTGCCTCCACAGTCCATCACTGACCCACTGCCAAGCACTCATGCTCAGAGCTACTGCAGACAGCATAACACTGAACAAGGCATCTCCAGATTCTTTCACGTCTGTCACTTGTTCTCAGGGTGAACCTCCTTTCATCTGTGAAGAGAATAGGGTGTCAGTGGAGAACATACCAGTTCTGATGTTCACTGGTGAATGCCATTCGAGCTGCACTGTGCTGGCCTGTGACAAAAGGCCACACTAAAGGACATCAGGTCCTAGTACCGTCATCATGGCGTGTGACCGTTTGGTATTCGTATTCGTATTAGTAGCCCACTGGGGTCATTTAGTAGGGCTGGGGTTGAGGCCTTTCTACAGCCCTGTCCAGTTCTCCTAATATAAGATCCTACAGGATCTCGTCTACCTGTGAAACCTGAATGTGCTGCAGGTCTCATCATAACGGCGTTGACAAGGACGCTAGCGAAAAGCAAAAGTAGAGAAGAGAGTAATGTTCTGTGGCCACCACCTGCTAAGCTGTTGTCACGTTGCTGCCTCTCCAGTGTGCCCGTTGTTGCTTTCATTGCACCAACGCAGGTGAAATGGACTCACAAACGTGCATGCTCCCTAAATTTTACCTCTTCTTTTTTTTGAGCAGTGTATTTGTACAATTTTCCACTGAGAAAAAAAAAAAAAAAAAGGAAATAATTAATCTTGATTGAGTTTTGGTGGTGAGTGGATTTAACTGAAAGTCACACTACACTTTAGAGAGTATAGTGTGATTTGTCCTTCTGTAAGGTTTCACTTTCTTTGAGTGACACAAAATGTGACTTTTACTTTATGCAAATTTTTGCCATATTTCTAACTAAAGAGAGAACTTTTGAAATGGTTAGAATCGTGGATATAAAACTGGACTGAAAGTATGTTAATAACAATTTTCTAACTTGCCAGTGGGGGGGAAAAAAAAAATCCACCCACCACTTTGCCATTTTGCTATAAAACTACTTAGACAATTGTGACCACACAGTTTTCGGTGCTCTAATCGAACCCTTTTTCTGAGACAGGACTTTGACGTCTGTGTGTCATCGTTCTCACCACTTTCCTGTTTTTAATAGGTGTACCCGTCTTGTTCCATGTCTCATAACGTGTTTCTGCATATGTAATCGTGGCGATGACACTTAATTCATATTAATCTCTTTTTTTCCCTTGCACCCCTTTCATTCTCTCTTCCAACGCTTAAAATAGAAGTGGAGCAAAAAGGTAAATAACAGACACGACCCAAACCCTAGCTCCTTGTTTTGTGGCATCTAATTGTCAATTACCTATTTTCCCATGGTGGCCTCTAGAAACCCATTGCAGACGTTATCTTCAGAATCTCCACACCCCCCCCCCAACTGTAATGTTAGCAGCCAGTTTAGTGCTACAAGGAAGTAAAGCTGGCCATATAAAGACGGTACACAAGCAGCCAAAAGATGTAAATGGGGGAATATTGGCTGCAGTCCATGGGGGCATCCTCTTCTCATTCTCCCTGGGTGCTTTGCTACTCAGCAAACTCTCATATTGCCTGGCTTCTAAACCCTTTTCCATAGCATGCCATGGTAACAGTGTTTCCTGGCCTCCTTTTCAAGCTTTTGCTATCAACTGTCCCTTTTCTCTTCAAGATCCCTACCCTTCTCACTGTTTTCCCCATTATTCTCACCAGACCACGTGCTGCTCTTTTTCTCCGTTGATTCTTATGCCTCCTATACCTCACACAACAACCAAAAACACCTCAAGAGACCCCTTCAAAAAAAACAAAAAAAACCAAACCAAAAACCCAATTTTTTTTGTTACTTTTTAATTTGAATGATTGTGATATTTGCACCACTTCGTAATGACAACCCTCTCAGGTATATACCATTAGAATAGGTGGTGTAACTGAGACATCAAAGTATACACATTTCCAGACTCTGCTGACTCCTGCTCTGTCATAACCTCTCCCGTCTGTTGCCAAGTGACTTTAGTTGGCTGCATACTTTTATTTACAGGACCAATTGTTATGTTAAGTTTTTGTTTCTGTTATGTTTTCCCCTCATTTGTGTTTTACTCAACAGTTAATGTCTAAGAGGCCAGTCTTCTTTTTGTTTCCGACTACTACATATTTAAACATTATGCTTAATAACTTTTCTATTTCTTTGTATTTTTTCTTTCTATGCACAAAACGTCCTTATATCGGCTATAGATGTTAGTTGTGTTTTGGCCACTCATTGATATGTGTTTGTCCCCACTCTTATTGGACAACCTGTAAAACAAAATGAAGAAATTAGCTATTAAATCGACTATTTAAGCGTACATATGTTGTTCACATTTTAACCTTTCTGCTTCTCGTTCTACTCTTTCTCCATTACTAGTTTTTCTTTGTCCCGGGACTCTGAAAGCTGTCGGTGAACCTTCCTTTATATTTGAAGCGGAGCAGCAAGCTGGAGCCTGGTGCAAAGACCCACTGCAAGCCGGCGACAAAATCTACTTCATGCCTTGGACTCCCTATCGAACAGACACTCTGATCGAGTACTCCTCCTTGGATGACTTTCAAAATGCCCGTCAAACCATCACCTACAAGCTGCCGCACCGGGTGGATGGGACTGGATTTGTGGTCTACGACGGGGCGGTGTTTTTCAACAAGGAGCGTACCCGAAACATCGTGAAGTTTGACCTGCGGACTCGAATCAAAAGCGGCGAGGCGATCATCAACAATGCCAACTACCACGACACGTCACCCTACAAGTGGGGAGGAAAAACAGACATTGACCTGGCGGTGGATGAGAACGGGTTGTGGGTGATTTATGCCACAGAGCAGAACAATGGTATGATGGTGATCAGCCAGCTGAACCCCTACACGCTACGATTTGAAGCTACCTGGGAAACGACCTACGATAAGCGCTCGGCCTCCAATGCCTTCATGGTCTGTGGAGTACTCTATGTGGTCCGCTCCACCTACGAAGACAATGAAAGTGAAGTCAGCAAGAGCCTGATTGATTATATTTACAATACCAAACAGAACCGTGGGGAATACGTTGATATCCACTTTCCCAACCAGTACCAGTACATTGCAGCTGTGGATTATAATCCGCGAGATAACCAACTCTATGTGTGGAATAACTTTTACATCCTGAGATACAACTTGGAGTTTGGCCTGCCCGACCCGGCACATGGTAAGAAACTGTCGCCCCCCCCCCCCCAATAATTTCTCCTGCAGACAATAGTGTTAAATTGCATTGCTGAGATTGTGATTTTAGTTCCTGTCAAGTGCACTTTTATATTCCTCTGCTATCCCCATCTATGTATCAAGTGTCACAGCTGACTGATTTTTAATTTAGAATCTAATATGTGCTAGATATGTTATGGGAAGCTTTGGAGTGTAGGAAAGCATTGAAGTGAGCGGTGCTCTGTGGTAAACAACACCTCGAAGCCAGTTACCATATCATAAGGGATCAGTATCATGGGGATTTGGGAGGTTTACCATCCGGGCGTTCCCTGAGTCCCTGGTGCTAAGGCTCCAGGGACCCCTGCTAGCATATTCCTTTTTTTTTTTTCTTAGAGTGAGTAAGACAGGAAGAGAGAGAGATACTCTCACCTCTGGAAACATACATGTCTGGACAGGTGCAAAGTCTGGCCCGGGGCAAGGTTAGATAATTCCCCCAGTGATGCTGAAACTTGAAATCTCTGTTGGCCATTAAAAAGTGAAAAAAAGCGAGAGACGCCCCCCCCCCACCTCCACCCACCCCCCACACACACACTTCATTTTACAGTCTATAGCTGAAGTGTAAGGATTCAAGGTGCTGCTTAAGACAGAAAAGGATGGCAGACACAAAAGAGGAGGATCAATCATCCAGGGTCACATCGGCAGCATGTGTTTTTAATTTAGCTGTCAAGAGCTGAGCGGAGACTAGCCAAGGCTTGCAGTTGTCCTCACACTGAGAATATAATAACAGTAATTATCTTAATCCTCTCCACACCCAGAACCCTAAGTCCACGTAATGCTCAGCATAGTTAGTGATGAGCCACGGAGGTCAAGCAACTTTTTCGCAGATTATCCAAGAGCTCAATATTTATTAATGTTTTTCGCTCGTCCACTTTGGTATTGATAGGGCATGGCATAGAGCTGCTAGATTGGGTTCAGTAAGTGGAACTGCATCAGCCTAGGCAAACGAATGCAAACTTAACGGCAACAAGGAATGTAAACCAGGTCTGAGGGAAAATGCACAGGGTTCACTGACCAGAAAGCTACTGCAATCATAAAATATACAATAAAATAAAATAAAAAAATGCATTTATAACTTGCCTCATTCTTCCACTGAATACCATTATCAGTATATTGAGTTTCACTTAAATATTTTCATATTGCAAGAACAATTGAGGCATATGCTGCAGTCAGAAGCCTTTCATTATTATAGACATGCCTGAACATGCATTCACATACTCATTTGAAGAAACTGAAAATAAGTTGGTTTTGCGCCAGCCCCTTAAACTTCCCGACAGCCACTGTAACAAATAAGAATCAATTAGTGCACGTTTTTCATGCCATTATGTGTTTATAACCAGTAAAGTGACTATGAAGCAGTTAGCATTGTCTCTCCAGATTAACTGATATGGCTTCCCGTAATAAGCTGTTTATACACACACTGCATGCTCAAGCAACTTTTTCATTTGTTTAATGGACACTGATTACCGATAGCAAAAATAGCAAAATCACAGGCTTTAAAAGAGTCTGCCGTGAAATAAGGATACACTCCAGTTATCTGTGTGTCTTAAATCACACTATGCTAGGTTGGTTTTTCACACAGATGCCTCTCAAGCATCAAAAAGAGCCCACTTCACTTCCTGTCTAGTACGTTAAGAAATATACGGTCTCTGACATCCTGTATTTCCTTCTCCTTAGGGTTTCCTCATTCTCTCATCTTTATTTTAATGTCTACAAGGACTCGCTTCTCTCCCCTTGACAAATGAGACATGAGCCTGGCCCTGTTGCTGACTAATGTATGTTGAGTTGCAGTCGATGAGAGCAAGGGAGAATGGTCCAGGATGATCATCAAGATGTCAATAAACTTGTCCTCCCACATGGCTGATGTTGACACATAAATGATGGCAATTTTTTCTGGCTGTCACAGGACGCCCTCTCTTTGATATCTTTATGCTCGTTTCAGTGCCTGCATCACTGGGCACTGAAACAAGCCATCAGAATGCTTTTGTGGTGTTAAAAGTTGAACCTATATGTTTTTTTAAGCAGCATGGACTGAGAAGAAAAAAAAAAAAGGAAACTGAAAGTAAAAGAACATTGAAATGGCTTCATGCACAGGCTAAAGGCTAGACTACATGTACATGCAGAAAGGTGTGTTTGTATGAGCGTGTAGCAGGAACTGGCCCAAACATGCAAATTCTGCTGCTGAATGATGAATGAGTTTGGCCCATTATCAGTCAGACAAACAATCCATTCGTTATTTACTTTGTAACAAGAGGATTTAAGCAGCAAAGTAATAGTTTTTGACTTTTTCTATTTGTTGACTCACTATACGGTGCGCAGTGTTTCAGCCTTAAGAATCAAACAGGCAAAATGGTTCCACGCTTTCAGTATTTTTAGGGCCGTTTTACACTTTTGATTAATTTTTTTTTTTTTATGGATCTGCAGGTCTTTAATTTTTCCTTTATAGAGTTCTGTTTTTAAAGAGAACTTCAGAGAATGAATAGAAGCTAATGGAATTGAGCAAAACTTTGATTTTCCTGCACTTTCAGCTCTATTCCCGTTGTATTTCTCAATGCGCAAACAACTCGGTCACTTGATTCGATCCGTCATGGAATGCTAAGCATCAAAGTGATGCTGAGACTTTGTGCGACGGACAGTTGGGTTCTTGTCAAGTCCAATAGCGTAGCTCGTGTAGGGACGAGATCATCTCTTGTAGGATTATGTGGGAGTGGATGGGGTCAGATTCAACAAGCAGCTCCACTGCAAGTGGACGCTATATGGGTCAGTAAGTCCCTCTCTTGGCTTTGACCAACACCAATATAATCTAGTCATTTTACCGTCGCTCCTTGCATGTTTCCCTTCGTGCATGTAGCAGCCCATAGAAAAGACACATTCCTTTGTTGCATTTTTTAAGTGAGATGATTACATTGATTTGAATGAGGTATTCCCAAAGAGAACTCATTATGCATCCATTTCTATGGAGAACGTATTCATGCCAAGCTCTGATATGTGGCCTCAAACCACAGAGTAAGCATATCAAAAGCCTTTTATACCCAAAGTGGGCAAAAACAAGCTGTGACATTTCCAGGATGGGACACAGGTGAGCCTTGGAAACCTTTTATTTTATCCAGCGTTGCAAAATCACTACTGTATAAAAGCCCCCAGTGCTGCAGTTAACACCCACGCAAATCAAAACCACCTCTTTAATTGTTCAAATGTCAATACATTTGCATACAGTTTCAATCTTTGCGCTGCACAGTCAAATTATACATTCGCAAGTAGGGATTGTAAGAAAGAAAATGACCCAATTTGTCTAAAATTATAAGGTACGGCTCACTGACGCGAGTTGCCAATTAGCTTACAAAAGTCTGCATGTGGTCAAAACAATGCCCTGTAGTTTGTGTGTTATGAAAGTGCTTTACAGTGCAAAAATGTTCAGCTGTTAACAGATGCTTGTGACTCATATGCATTAGCAGTCACCCTAGAGAGCGTACCTCTTATAGTCTGATAAATATACAGCTCTCTAATAAGCACCACTATGATTCATTTCTGTCTTCTGTGGCGCTTACATGGAGGTCAACTTGTGCGTGGCAACATTTAGAGAGAAAACAAGGAGGGGGGGAGATGGACACTCTCAACATCGTCATTAAGCTTTCGCTGCCATCTAAGCTCCTCTGCTAAAACGTATAGAGCATGCGTGCGTCGCCCAGCAGCGGATGTTTATGTGTCCTCGAGTTTGAATTGGTTCTTTTTTATTTTTTAAGGTGTTACGATTGTCGAGTAGCTGGCTTGCATAAGGAGGTGCTACTTCCCAGGCTTATTAAAAGGGATGCTACTTTTAGCTTGCAAAAACTGGCATACAACATATGCTGTCCTCACAGTTTCTTTTAGCACAACAGTGAACGAGACAAAACAACATCTCAGAGCAGCCACACCCCTAAAAAAATGGATATTGTCAGGTGTAATGATCAAAAACGTTGTCTTCTTCTTTTTAGCCAGGTGTGGATGTGTGTGTATGTTTTTGGTCAGGTGGTAAGAACTTTGTCTTCTACCTGCTCACTGGTGGTACAGGATCATGGTTCAGGATGTGTTAAAAAAAGTGTTTGCCTTGACAACAATCGAGAGTGGACACAGCTGTGTGAATGGGGAGGGTATCGATGTGGAAAATCACCCTTTTTGTCTTCGTGTTTTCTTTTCCGTTTGTTTCAGTCACATAGTTTCTCGCCTTTGTTGTTTCTGTTGCATTTAGTTGTCTTCTTCTTTTTTTTTTTTTTTTTTTTTTTTTTTTTGTACTTTTTTTTTTTTTTTTATCTTCATTATTTATCTCTGTATTTAAAAGTTGGTATTTGTGTGTATGGACAGCAAAGGAAGAATTTCATTAAA
>VURO01008952.1:73865-86578 GCA_015108175.1 Pelvicachromis taeniatus
GAATACCTTTTTTTTTTTTTTTTTGGTATTTGTCTGCCTGTAAATAGCAGATGACTTTGTCGGGAAGAAGGAGAGCAAAGGCATCCCTTCTGTTTGGTCAAGGTCCGCCAAGGGTGAAGGACATATAGCATATAATATTGACATATGTCCCATTGAGGCATGCAATTATTTACTGGGCATGACATTATTATCTCTCGCTCCATCAGAGAGGCTCAGAAGAATAAGACCTTCGGGAGTCTTACTTCCCTGCGCAGGAAATAAAAAAAAGAAATAGCAGGTGGTGTGCCTCACATATATCCTCTCAGCTTCCCACATCATGTATTGCTTTGCCCTCGTGCACACCAAGGGATAAGGAAGCTCTGCAGGCTCGCCTTGCTGCTGTGCGGGGAAGATGGGTGGTATTTGTTCAGTACTGTGTTCATTATCCAAGCTAATGGTTGGTACTGTATCTACAGATGCAGTGGCCTCTGTTGAACATCAAGCTGACACTGAAAATATACTAGAGAAAAGGGTCAGCCATGTCAAATTCCATCGAGTCCCTGCGCACTATTGGCAGACAGCTTGGAGTTTTCAAAGTAAAGATGCAGTAGCTGTTCTCTTTGTCTGTGTGGCAAATCTGCACACTGGACTGCATTTCACAGCTTTCTCACAAACGGGCATTGGCACGTTTAGAAATGGAAGAAATGGTGCACAGAAGACCTGAAAAGGGTCTGCGGTGGATTGAAATGGCTTGGAGTAAATGCTGAAATGACTTTTTCTTGTTTTCAGTGATTTTCTTTTGTTCCCCCCCCCCCCATCCTCTCTGCCTCCCTGCTTTGAATGTGTGAGCTTATAATTGAGGAAAAGCTAACATTGTATTAAAGCAAACATACAATTCCCCCTGTCTCAGCAAATGCTCTGTCAGCCACACTGGAATATGTTTCCTTTCCCTAAATTGGGCCCTCATTGTTTTCCAATCGAGTGTTGCTCTCATAATGATTTGCATGAAAAATATTTCTGCAGTGGAAATGATGATCAGAATCCCGGTGGTGATGACCGGAGAGATAGAATCATGACCCTGTGAGGAGCTAATGTATTGTAGCAGAGCTAATATGTGACAGGAATGAGGTTTTGTTGCACTGGGCCGGGCCACGCGCACCGCTCCTCTGATTCTGTGCAACAATTGACTCAAAAAGACAAAGTACTGTGGAAAGGGGCATCTCAGGGGAGCATGCAGGAGCAAGGTTTGTCTGCACCATCCGTGACCCTGGTTTCTCTACAAATTGGCTTTGTCCTTGTCAATGAAAGAGAGAGTTAGAAGGCGAAAAGGCACATGAACAGGAGAAAAGGAGAGAAAACAGTGCTGCTTTGGCTTATGTCTGGATCCCCACGTGTCACCCAGACCATGTTTGTGCCAAGTAACACCAATTTTGACCTAGGGTGGTCATGTTTTGTGTTTTTCTCTCTTTTTTTTCTTCTTTCTCAGCCTTGTGCTTTTTTCCCCTGATTTTTCCTGTTGTTTTTGCTGCTGGATGAAACGCTTCCTAAATACAGACTGAAAACAAAAGCTGAGAAAAGGCATTTAGATCCTTGTTCTTAGGCAGAGGTTGCCCTTCTTCTGGGCACAGGGGGGTATTAGCTCCATGAAAGGAGGAACATGGAAGTAATGAGTGGTGGGGGGAGCCATTAGCATGCTTGAGATAACTTCAACACAAGGCCTTTTGGATCATGACACATCGCGAGCAGTTCTTATCATCTGGACAGCTCCATCTGCACCTTTAATATTTTATCCCCAGCAGTTCATTTGGAGTTCAGTGTGTACACACACAGTCCGCTTCAGAAAAAGCTTTCTCCTCGGTCCCAGTGTGGCAAGGTGCTTCTGCATGGCTTGCAGTGATGATTCAGAGACAGAGTGAAGGATAGAGGCAAGACAGCTCCGCTCTAGCAAGAGGGATCCCCCGGGAAGGGCTGCGAAAGCATGTCGGTGGGGGTGGGAACATGTGCCATGCTGCTAGGTTACTTTAAAGTACTGTGTCCCTCTCCTCTGTCTCATTGGATCCATGTCACCACTCCAGGCTGTGTGAAAGGGTTTTTCAAAAGTCCTCGTCCTCGTGTCCCCCCCACCCCCTCTCCCCACACCCACATCCCCTCCCTCCCCTTCCCCCCACACCCACTGTCTGACTCATGCAGACAGGAATAATGGCTGATAACTGTGAAACAAAACATAGTTTCAGTGCCGTCTGTGACATAAAAGAAGGTTCGCATTTTTTCCCCTCTTTCTCTCTCACTCAAGCCATCCCTTTTTTTGTTCTCTTTTCCTTTTTTTTGTTACAGTCGGGCTTATTGCGAGTGGCTCCATGAGTTGATTGCATGTGGAGGGGTGATGTATTGATCACAGGTAGTCTTTTGATAGCAGCGTGTGTGCGCCAGAACACTGAGAAATTCTGTGCAGGACTGAATGGCTGTGGTCTGAGTCCAGCTCACAAAGGTCCCTTGCATTGGCAATCCATCTCCATTTTTCTTTTGCCAGTGTTGCGGTGCTCTAAAGACAACATGGTAACACCAAAACGCACTGTTTGGAAGCCTCCTCAGGAAAAGAAAAAAAGAAGGTTTTTTTGTGCCTACAAATGTGTTTACTTGCATGTGTTCTGGAGGTTTTTTGTTACTCATATGGCACTGACACAGGCGTATACATAAATTTGTCTGCTGTGTTTCTGTTTGTTTGATCCTCTTATTTGCTCTATTGGAGACTCACATCTCAATTTCCCTTTGTAAGATATTCCTTGACATTATTTATACATGCCTGGCTTTCAGCACAAATGCAGTTGGGTTCGTCTGAGTGAGTACATGTACATGCTGTGTCAGGCACTAGTTTGCCCCAGAATAAATGTTTTTGAGGTAAATTATTTGGAAGGGCTCCTTGCTGGACCGTGCAGCCTTTGTGTCTCTAAATCACAGTATTGATTTTTTTTTTTTTTTTTTTTAAGGTACCAAATAAATGTGCTCAGAAACACAGCACATAGTATCCCTGTCTCAACCTGATATGTGCCACTGGTTCTCTAAAGATTTAATACATTAAAACAAGCAAGCAACAGCCTCCGCACGTCTCCCTTTCCTTCTCTCTCTCTCTTTTCATCTGGCCACAAACAGGAATCGAACAAAATATACCACGTTCCCTCAAGCCTTCTGTAGCTGGTTATACCTTATAATATTTCACTATGTGCATAAAATGATATGCAGTTGTTTTGTACACCAAGAGGCTCTCATTTCTTCTGCTACTTTTCATTCCCTTCTGACATTGCCAGAATGGTGCTGTGTGGCTGCTCCTTTCCCCCCCCTCTTGTCTCTTTTTTTTCCTTACAGTGATGGATTTTAATGCATTTCCATGCTCTTATTGATATAGAATGACACTAAATTTGGCGCCAGTCGGCCCCGTCTGAGACTAGCTGGAACGATAGATGTTTATTGGATTAGTCTGTGGACATGCAGAGTTGAAGGCTCTCCTCTTTTAATACTTATGGGCAAATTAACAGTTTTTTTTCTCTGTGTGCTTTATCTTCAGTCGTACATCTTCATGTATTAACACTGCCATTACTCTGTTTTGACAGCTCAATCTCATCTTCCTGGTGATCACAATGTACAAAATGGTGAAGCACTCCACCACCCTGAAACCAGACTCTAGCCGACTGGAGAATATAAAGTAAGTGAAGCGTCATCGTATGCAGAACCCCCGCACACTCCTCCCGCTTATGAGCAATATAACACCGGTGCTATTCTGCCACTTCCCCCGGAAAGGAAAAAAAAAATCAAAACACAAGGCTCTTTTAGTGTTAAGATGAGGTGTTTTTTTTTTTTACTTTCTCCACCTCTACGTGAATTCTTTTTATTTTTTTTGTCATTTTCCTGGGCCCAATTTTTTTTTAAAATGATTCATTTTGTTTGCATCAACTTGTTGTGTTTAATCTGTGATGATGACTACGCGTATTCTGTGACTCGTATGTTCATGCTTTGGTGTTTTACTCCAAACCTCTAGCCACAGAGCTGCTCTGGCACGACACGCATCACTGTAAGGATGCCGCGCAATCATTCAGCGTTAGCTCTGGCAGGGAGGGGCGCAGCTGAACAGCTACCATGTGTGTTTGAAACTGGAAAATGTCAAAGCTTTTTCATATATATATATATATAGAGAGAGAGAGAGAGAGGCAGAGAGAGATACCAGTTTCTAAACCTAAAAAGAAAAAGTAATTCCTAACACATCTGCCACCATCTCAACACCGCCCCACTCAGTCATTCCTCTTGTAGCCGAGGCTTGCTGAGTCACCTCAACGTTCAGCTCAGGGAACGAAAGCAGTGTTTTCCGAAGCGCTAATTGTTTGCTGCTGTTGCTTTTGCACGTATATCGTAAGAAGAAAAATTATATAAATATATATTTATTGCTGTTTACTCCAGGGCCCTTGTTGGTTACAGTCCTGCAGTCTCATGCCATTTTGCATTATTTACATTATATTAGTCTGTGTTTCAACCTCCACCACGCTGTGTGGGAGCGGCGCTCCCCCCCCCCCGTCCAGTGTTTGTTATTCTTCATCTTTGCTTAATGAATGCGTGCAACAACACAGCTCTGTGGTAAAACCGCAATCAGAGAGAACAGTCACAAAAAAGGCTTACTTGGAATTCTAGGTTCATTTGAGACGGACGACTCCCTTTTTAAGGAAACCACTACAGAAAATATTTACTGAACTCGGTGGCATTCAGATTGTTGCACATTTTGATCTCGGATGTTAGAAATGATTTTTTTTTTTTAAGCTTGTTTGTACTGCTGAAATGCACCGTTTGCCTAATAGCTGTTTCCTCTGTGATCATTTGTTTTCTGTTGTTGCTGTTTTTCGTGCCAAAGTTTGATGTTGAAGTCAGACAATGGTCGCCGCATGTTGCATGTGAAGCCAAAGTTAACGCACACCCTCTCCTTTCTTTTTCTTCTGTCATTCCTCTCTGCTGTCTCTGTTCTGCAATCCACACCAGTAATTATCGCGTTTGTGACGGCTACTATAATACAGATTTGCCCGGGTAAGCTTCTACTACGCACCTCAGATAATTTTACCCACACAACACCACCCACGTGTAAAGGAGCATAAATGCATATTCAGCTACAGACAGCGTGCTCACACCGAATGTTCTACATGGGATTTTTGTAATTGAATCATCAGCAGCAAAATACACAAGTCTCAGTTCTTGTTAGATCCTTTATTTCATTGCCTCCCGTGATTTCCCTTGAATCAAAGTTGAAGATATCTTACTCAAATGCCGACTAACCCAAGCTGTTATGCGCTCTAATCTAATTGTGTTTCTCTCTTCCTGCCTATCATGCTCTCTAGCTATGAAGATAATAAACGGTTTATCAAGTAAGAACATATTGCCCAGAAGTCGTCTCCTCAGCTTCTAGTTTATTCTCTCTATTCCACGTTATTTCCTCCGTGCCTTTTTTTTTTTTTGTTTTGTTCCTCTTTCTATCATTTCCTTTCACAAACTGCAGCTTCTAAGCTACTCATCCACTGTCTTTGTGACCGGTCACTTCCACCACGTCCATCATTTTTGCAATCCAGTTTTGTTGTCGTTACTGTTGTGTGTTTGATCATTGAACCGTGACCACTGTTGGTGTGCGAAGGCTCCGCAGGACCTTCACACACGAAGCAGGGAATCTTCCTTGAACTCTTTCCACGTCTGCGTAGCTTCTCCAGCACTGATAGCACACTCAGTAGATAAATATGATGGTATTTGTTGCTTTTCTGTTGAGTTATTTTTAAACATGTCGTGCTGTCTTGTTGTACCGGTTGGTATGTTTTAATAAATAGAAAGGTATAAAGAGAAAACGGGCTCAAGCTTTTGCTTATTTCTTGTCTCGTCTGAAGGCAGAATCTGCAGGTGTTTGAGCTTGAGAGTGTGTGAGGACGGAGGGGTGGGGACAGCGGGGAAGGGGTTGTGAGGATGAGTGTGTGTGTGTCTGTTTGTTTTTGGTCATTTTATTGTTTTTCCTCCCACCTGGTTTTCAGCGTTTTCTACATATTTCATAGTGGAACTGGGAACTTTCCTCATGCTGTACTTGTCCCGTTTCTTTGTCACCCTCAGATCCTGGGTCATGGGTGCGTTCGCTCTCCTGTGCCTGCTCGGTCTCACCTGGTCTTTTGGGCTCTTCTTCATCAGCGAGGCCTCGATTGTTATGGCGTACCTCTTCACCATATTCAACACCTTCCAGGGAATGTTTATCTTCATTTTCCACTGCCTTCTCCAGAAAAAAGTAAGTTGTCACTCCGCACTGTTTACGATTTTTCTCTTTCAAGGTGAAAGGCAGATGGGTTTTGAGCAGTCAAGGCCAAACCTTCAGCTGAATTCACAGATGCTGATATGAAGAACAAACACTGCCTCATTCTGGTTCTTGCTCGAGTCATATGTAAAGTCAACATTGTATTTAAACACTTGGCTGTTTGCCTGCGTAGGTCCGCAAAGAGTACAGCAAGTGCTTCCGCCACACGTACTGCTGCGGCGGGCTGCCGACTGAGAGCTCGCATGGTTCTGCGAAGACTTCCACCACACGGACCAGCGCACGCTACTCCTCTGGCACGCAGGTAGGCCGGCAATTTTGCACAGCGAGCGTCTCGCCGCGAGCCACGATAAGACGAGAGCACGGCGTATCCTGGACTCGTCGTACAGCTCTGTTACATTGTTAATAACCCCACCGTTTAAACGATTCCTCAGGAAAATATACTTTTATTCTGAGCGCAGAAAAAAAAAAAGAAGCACATTCTGCATCTTAACCTCAGAGGTAGATGAAAAGACACAAACATTATCCCGCTTTTTTACAAGCAGCATCTGCTGTACTGCATGAGTACCTTTCTTCTGTTCTGGCCCCTTTAGCTCTTGCTTTTATCCTTTTTCACTAACGCCATGTGCATGGGAAAGAAATAAGTATTGCACTGTTTAAAGAGCATTGCAGGCACTTTTTACTACAGGGAGAGCCAAAATTACAACGAAAAAAAAAAACAACAACTCTGTCCTCGCCTTATCCGGTTCTTATTAAAGGCTAATAGACCTTAGCAGACAATACCTCCAGATGTAATGTGCTTATAGAGAAGCATCCCCGTCTCAATATAACCTCCAGCCTATTTTAAAGAGTCATAACTGGAGCTGAAGTTGTTCAAAAGTTGACTTACATAAAATTAGTTTTTGAAAAACTCATACAGAGGGATTGAGCAGTTACTATTGCCCTTGCCTCAATGCATATTAGTGGGTTTGTGGTCTAGTCTGTAGCATGTAGCGGGAAATCAAATGAAAGTTGATCTGAAAGGTGAACAGGCTTGTTTAAAGTCCTAATGACTGTCCCTTGTTGACCTGACAGAGTCGTATCAGGAGAATGTGGAATGACACCGTAAGAAAGCAATCTGAGTCCTCCTTTATCTCAGGTGACATCAACAGCACCTCCACCCTTAACCAAGGTCAGTTCACACCTCATTTCTCTCCACATGCACACCTATGCACACATTTCATCATCCAGCTAAAAATACCTCCTTCAAGTTCCAGTGATCTCACCAACACCGTCTAGGGTCCTACTCTGGTAATCGTAATAAATGATTGAGCTGGAAAAGACAGAGCAGTACGGTGGAAAAAAAAAAAAAGATTTAGGTCTTTAGTGTAGTCTCCGTGTTCTGCCAGCAAAGGATTACAAAAATCCGTCCTCAAATACTCTGTGAGCTGTCATTCTGGCCAGTAATGTCAGTCTTAAATTGGGGCAAGGCTGGAAGGACTTTTTTTTTTTTTAATTTAAGTGCTGGCTGTCCAAAGTTCATACCAAAGCTCAGGGGAAACAGAGACAAAACTTGAAAGGCGGGGAAGTGGGTGGGGTGGTTTTATTTTCGGAAAACCTTAAGATTGCTTTAAAAAAGGCAGTTTGTAGCCTGGCATATAAGGTGACCTCTCTTACCTTACAGTGGGATTTTAAGGGAGGGAGAGAGAGAAAAAAAAACTGTCATTTATTATTTAGCTTGAGCACAAATATGATGATGAGAAGATGATGTTCAACTCTGGCTGACCTGGAGTGCTTAGTGTGTTGTTAGGCTTTCTGCTGCTTTCTGAAATGGCTTTCCAAGCATGCGAAGGGAAAGCGGGTTTACACCAAGGTAGCTTAACTTCACTCCCCCCCTCTCCCCGCCTCTTGACTCCTGTCTCTGCTTCTCTTTGCGGTCACTTTTTTTTTTTAACAAATTTCTTTGCTGTCACTTGTCACAAATTCGAACATTACACCTAGGGCTTTAAAACACACTTTGACTTGCTGATACATCAGCATCAAAACAGAAGTCTTTTTTTTTTTTTTTTGGTCCGTCAGTATCATTTCCTGGAGATGTTAATGTAAAGGTTGGATATTGATCACTCTGGGGTGTAGCTGCCTCGTTACCCTGGAGAGACAGTGCACTGAAGGATGGCTCTATCTCCTAGAAGCACTTCCCTGTCATTAAAAACATCCCTGGAGACTTCTCAACATGACAGATGGCATTTAACACAGGTGATAAATGGCAGCTGAAATACCTCAGATCCTTAAAACACACTGCAAGCTGAGGGGAAATAAATGGAAAGAAGATGAGCTTTGGGAAGAAAGTGGCAAAAAAAATTAAGACTTAATTATAACTTTGACTTGGACGTGGTCTCTTGTGAGTACTTCTGTTTGGACCTGGTCCAACGGCAAAACCTTTGCACAATAACAGGGTGCTGGTTTGGGGAGAAAAAAAAAATACTAATGCTAATAACTGAGCTTGACTTGAAAAATTGCAGTAATGAGCACAGCTGTTTCAAATGTAAGTCGGTAAATAAACGGGTTATAAATGCCTTTCAACACACGTAACGAACTAACTGTAGAAGGACAGCACAAAGTTAAATACTTTCTCAAACTTTACTCTGTATGATCGCAGCGTTAAAACAGCCTAGTTTCAGGTTTAGAAAACACCACACGCCTCTCTCGACAAACTGCTGCTAATTTCCTTGATCTCTTTTTCTCAATGCTCCTCTTCGGTCCTGCTGCTCCAGGAATGACCGGGAACTATCTACTAACAAATCCTCTCCTGCGACCACAAGGCACTAACAACCCTTATAACACCTTACTGGCTGAGACAGTCGTATGTAACACTCCCACAGCTCCAGTGTTTAATTCGCCAGGTGTGCTTACTTGATACTTTCACCTGCATTCTGCCTGTTCTTCTGTCTTTACCTGCTCTCTCTCTCTCCCTCTTTTGTATCTTCACTCGAGTGTACAGCACGCTAAAAGAAAAGCAGGATGTTCGGCAGTATCACCTTTCCTTCTGAATCACTGTCTCCCAAATGCTTGATACACTACTTAGTGTGAGAATGTGTGTGTGTGCGCGCGCGCGCGTCTGTGTGAAAATGCACACATTTTCATGCACGCCGGAGATTTTTGTGGTTCGCCTCAATAGAGTCTCGTATGTGTTCTCGTATTTCTAATATCCATACTCTGCATGGGACATGATGATTAAGATGGGAAAGAGATACTACACGTTCTGCCTTAAAATAATTCAAACTGTGCAGCCGTAGTATAAACGGCATGATTATTATGATGAATTCTCCTGAATTGAACAGGTCATTTGTTAGTTTGTGTGTGCTTCAGAGGGAATTTTCCCCTTCAAAACACATTAAACTGCAAGAAAAATCATGCAGCATTGCATTAGTAGCTGGATACAGATACAGACTTGCTTTATTGTAACACGGCTGGTCGTGACTTTTGAGCATACACCACACTGTAAAGACTGTGCTGTGATTATTTTTATATATATCTCTCTATATATGTGTTCTATTTTGAAACTGAAATGGCCTCCTTTGTCATGTTTTGTGCTTTTCCCTTGTGCTTCCTTCTAGTGACCTACAGAGAGACAAGTATGGGAGTAAAACTTAACTTTGCCTATCAAATGTAAATTTTTTTCAGCATGCTTATTAAAAAAAAAAAAACCCAAAAAACCCTGGCACAATCACTGGTTCACTTTAGGCCATTAACACACACTCAGTGAGCAAGCGGTTCACAAAATTATCGACCCAAATTCGAAAGACATTAAAATGTCAAAGATTCGTCCAAAGCTTCTAAACGCTTATTACTCTGCTATTGTCTCTTTTGCTTAATTTGAGATTTAACCAAAACAAAATGTGTTGCATTTTTTCCCCCTCCCCGTCAGAACAGCTTTTGTCACAAAGGTTTCTTTTTTCTTTCCTTTCTACCTTTTTTTCATGTCTTTTTTCTTTTCTCTCCAGTTGCTTGTCCTTGTGCGGCATACAGCAGTTTCAGTGTCCAGTAGTGTTCCCCGCACATTTTTTTCCCCCAGAAAAAAAACACCTGTCTGGACACTAAATTGCCTTCTAGCGGGCATGAACACATGGATGTCATGGCTGCAGATGCTCAGCTAGTTAAAAATCTTTCCCTTTAATCACAATCAGTCCACCCCTTCTGGACATTGACATAATGAATTGCCATGGACACTGAATTAATGTTATAATTAAAGTGGTGCAGTACCCATAGCAGAGTACATTCTTCCTTTATCTCCTTTCTCAGTCATGGTATTGCAAATAAATATATATATATATATATATATATGTTTTTCTGCTGCTTTCCATGACCTCCATGCTTTGAGAAATTCCTAACATGACTGAGTCTGACCTCAGCAGCAGCTGTTTTTTTTCTTGAGCTGTTCTGCTAGTGACCGGGGTCTCACTGGGAACTGTTACTGTGACGGATGCCAAGTGCCGAGCTGCGGGCAGGCTTTGACCTTTGCCAGCTTTGGGTACACAAGCTGCCAACTAATGGACAGCAAGTGTACCGACACAAACTCAACTTAAAAAAAAAAAAAAAAATCGACAACAAAGCGGCTGCCGGCAGTTAACTCGGAAAACTAAAAGCTAGCCGATGCTTAATTATTTCATTTGCTGAACCCTTGCTCTTGCTAAGTTGCAGTTAAGATCGTTACATTTTGTTGTTCTTTTGAGTGATTCTTCATGTTACAATAAATCATTTTACTTTCTTTTGTACATCAGCTGCTCTTAGACCAGATAGCCTGAGCAGACAGACATGATGTGAGTTGTCTAAAGTGAGTCCTTTCACCTGCTGTGTGTGGTGATGGTGGAGTGCTGCTTGTGGGCTCCCCTTCGTAGTGAGAACAAAGATGGCTGTCCCATGTTGATACATGACTACTTTCCCTTTTCTGTCTTATGTCATCTTTTGCCATCTCTGTCGTTTTCCTTAGTTCAGCACATCCAACCTATTAGTTGCTAGAAAACCTTTAAGTGTCGTAGCTTGTCCGTCTGTGGCTTCATACATGTGGACATCTACTTTTTGCCCGGTGTGTTGTGATGGTGATTACTGTCTGTTTCTTAATGTTGTTTGGGATCTTTTTCACATTTGTGGCAGAACTAAGTGCACAAAACCCCTCCTGTTTGTTCTTAAAGCAATTTTCTAAAAGGGAAAGTGAAAATGTATATGTGAGAAAGTAAAATGATTTCTCAACGCAAGTGATGCATGCCTGTGTATGCTGAGGATTGTGCCTAACTAACAGATTTACGGCATGGCTTTATTTGACCTCCATGTGAAACTGCATCCTAAACAGCATTAATGCTCTGTTTTATTCCCTCTGTTGTTTTTGGTGTTTGACTAATGTAAAATCCCCTCTATTTGTCTTTCTTTCCAGGGCACTCACTGAACAATGCGGTGAGGGACACAAGTGCAATGGATACTCTACCGCTAAATGGTAACTTTAATAATAGCTACTCGCTCCGTAATGGGGACTTTGGCGACAGTGTGCAGGTAGTAGACTGCGGCCTGAGTCTGGACGATGCTGCCTTTGAGAAAATGATAATCTCCGAGCTAGTACACAACAACCTGCGTGCCTGTAATAAAAGCCACCAACAGCAACAGCAGCAGCACCACAGTTTACATCATCCACCCCACCACCAGCAGCCACCGCAGTACCACCATCACCACCACACGGAGCGGGCTCCGCCCAAGGTGACGGTGGTAGGTGGAAGCAGCAGCGAAGATGACGCTATTGTGGCCGACGCTTCGTCTTTGGTCCACGTGAGTGACACGGTGGGCCTCGAGCTGCACCATCAGCAGGAGCTGGAGGCACCTCTCATCCCCCAGCGGACTCACTCGCTTCTGTATGCACCCCAGAAGAAGGTGAGGACCGATGGGGGAGTTGATACGTTTGTCAGCGAGCTGACACCCACCAATCCCGATGATAGTCTGCAGTCCCCGAACAGAGACTCCCTGTACACTAGTATGCCTAATCTCAAAGACTCTCCGTACCCCGAGAGCAGCCCTGATGTTGTGGAGGACCTGTCCCCCTCCAAGAGGAGCGAAAATGAGGACGTTTACTACAAGAGTATGCCTAACTTAGGGGGTGGCCAGCAGCTCCAAGCCTATTACCAGATAGGCAGAGGGAGCAGCGATGGTTACATTATTCCCATTACTAAAGAGGACAGCATCCCTGAAGGCGACGTACGAGAAGGACAGATGCAGTTAGTGACAAGCCTTTAAATGTATTTAAATCATCCCCAGACCTTTCCCAGCCTTCCTGCAGCCCTGAACTCTTGGAGGACATTATAAAAGGGAAGGGAGGCATTTTTTCTTTATGTTTTTTTAATGTGTTTCTTTTTTTCCTCTGTTTTTTTGGGGTTTTTTTTTTTTTGAAGAGAGC
>VURO01008952.1:86830-103262 GCA_015108175.1 Pelvicachromis taeniatus
AGAGCGAGAAAGAATCAATACTGGCTACATCCAATCAGCAATCTCCCAGTCAAAAGGCTGTACATACACTCCCCAACAACCTAGCTGAAGCCTGTTTTTTTTGTTTTTTTTTGTTGTTGTTTTTTTTATATTGTATACAAAACAGTACCCCTGGACCAGGACATGGACATGTTTGCAAAATGTTCCTGATCAAACTGTTAGAAAAGGAATATAAGGTCCTCCATCACCATCAAGTTTGGATTGTATAACCACTAGCAATCAAGCCCCTGGCCTTATATTTTCTCAACTGTAACTTGAACTGTCGTCAAGGAAAAATGGCTAAAATATATATTTTGTTGTATTGCTAGTGTAAAATAAAAAATTCAATGGGAAACCATAAATATGAAGAAACCTTATAATTGCAAAATCTAACGTTTGAGAGACTATTGTGTAGAAGTTGCACATATGTTATACAGTGTGTTTATGGTTCCAACACTTCATTCATGGTAGTACGTCTGAACGTTAAGGCTTATTAAAAGAGAGATCGAGTCAACTAATTACAAAGATGCATTATCACTTTTTCCACTTGTGAACAGTGTTTTTTTCTTCCATCGATACCGCCCATGTTTAAATATGTTTATTTGACTTTGCCATTTACTTTGGTAGAATGGGAATGCAAAAACCCCAGTTAGGGTGACGTACGCATTGCACAGTTTTTTTGTGTAATTCTGGCAGATATAGATCTTTTTAAGTAATGGCAGAGTGGTGGGCAAGCGCAAATGAAACGAGCGACTTTAAACAATAAAGTTCCTATCATAAATGTAGTTCTTCCGCTTGGGTTTGGATATTTTATTTATTAAAATCTTTCCAAAAAAAAAAAGAGAGAATAAATAAATGGGAAATGTGTGAATATTTTCCAGCACTGGTATACATGCTGTACTGTAGCTCATGTTTTTTATGTAAACATGTTACCAAGGGGCTCTTCACTTAAGACTGATGTAAAGTTCAACACTTGTTTAACAAATAAAATAAATGTGAGATTTTTTGTCAAATGCCAGTTGCTTTTTAATGGTTTGTGGTTTTGGTACTATTTGAGAAAACAGGTTTTATTATTTTGCTATGGACAAAATACACTTTTGACTCAGGTTACAAGTTAAGTCCCGAGCACCTTGACAGGTAAATTAGCGAATTTATTTTCTAGAGCGTTTTATTTGCTATTTTATTTTCCTGCTATTTCTTTGCTAACTGCAGAGTAGAGAGAGCGCATTCTACAGTATGTGTTATAGAGAAGCCAAATCTTTCCATGTGATTCAAAGATAAGAAACTCAGGTAGGAAAATTGCATTGTAAATGTTCCTCTGTGTGGTTGTAACACTAATAAAGGCTAAAAAAAAAAAAAACCAACACTGGTTCAAAGCATTGTCCACTTAGTATGTTTTTAAATGAGCACTAGACTGAGCGCCATTAAAGGGCCTGGCAGTACAGAAATCTTGTAGTAAGATGTTGGCTTAAAATGCCGTGTGGGAGTGGAAATGTGTCCACAGACCTAACAAGGGGTCAATGTAACACTTGGCTGCGGCTGTAGAAATATATTATACATAATATGTCCAGCCATGACACATATTTGCTCTAATTAATGTCTGCTTCTGCTGGAGCCCACAGTCGGTTCTTGGTTGGTTTATGCCTCAGGTAGTGCTAATTTCTGAAGCATTTTAATATAACACCAGTTGAGGCAGAGTGACAGCTCTCAGCAGGGTTGCTGGAAATTGCACTGTTTACCATTTGGCATTGAAGGAAATGACTCAGAACTTAGCAAAAATGCACTTTATGTCAGTGCACATAAGGCTGTGTGGGCTGTGTTGTTTTGACTTTTTCTACAATTACGTGACATTTTGTGCAATTATCTGAGGCTTCAAATTGTCATTGAAGAATTATGTTCTTTTTCTGTGATCTCTTGTACAGACCCCTTGAATGTCAGTTTGGAATCAAGTGTTGTGGTGATTGTTGACTGTTGAAATGGCAGGCATAATGACATGCATAATAATGAGAAAAAAAGCATATTGATTTCCTGCATTGTAAAACATGCAGCGCCATTTTATCTGTGTTTAACATCCCCTAACGTTTGATAGGGTACACGTCATTTGAAAGCATAAAATTAGTCTTAAGAATGACAAATATAAATATTATAATGAATTGATAGTCTTTTTGACAGCGGAATGACAAAATATGTGCAGTAAAAGTCAAAAGTAATGCTAAACTGACTGGCTAACCCACACTTACAGAAGGAAAACATGCCTTTTTGAGTGCAGAACAGTGTGTTAAACCTCAGAACTTCCACCGCTGTTAACGCTGAAAGCGATGCTTCATTGTCAGAAGTTATTCTAACCTGCAGGTTTGTCTTTGCTCATTGTTTTCGTTAAAATAAATCTCACTCAGAAGCACCATTCACCCGATTGATCTGTTTACCTGAAACAAAAAAAAAACTCTCCAGTGCAAGATTATGTACAAATTGTAAAATAAAGTTCATTTTAACAGCAGAAGCTCACGTTTCAATGGTGTCAGTAGTCAGGTCTTCATAAAATACAGGCAAACAAATATTTGCCAACCCTTTCTTCACCCCTCTCTCTAACTGCAGTTTGTTTATCCCGACACGGTGACCTTCGACGTGGATAAACTTAGTGTGTAAGCAGGTTTATTTTCATTATTGAGGACAGGGAAATATGATCTCGGACTGACTGTTTGTCTCTGATAGAGAATGTGGACTATACCCTCTAGCTTTGCGTGTGGCCTTCTCACCATCCAAGATCTTCTCTAATTCCCTGCCTTTGGCTGAGGGAGAGACTCGCCCTTTGTCAAACATTGATTCAGAAGTAGGCCAGGAGCCGAGGGGCTGAGAGCTCGGTTCCTCCCACGGAGGAACAAGTCAGCCTCTGGAAACAGAAGTAGAGAGTACTGTCAGCAGAATCAGAGTGAAACTATTTAAGACGAATGGGTTATTGACTAAAAGAGGCATGGGAGTAATATCTGACCAAACATAGCTGTGACTGTCTGATTGTCAAGTCTGAGATCACTTTCAGGATCTAAGGATTTCTGTTGGATATGATGAAATTGCATGAAAGACATTTTCTTGTCGATGAAAAGATTTAATGTGCGTTTCCAGAGTGCACTGAAGGTCTCCGGCACCATTTCTCCCTCTCCAGGGGACGTAAACCAATGAAAGCAGATTTAAAAGAGACATTTAAAAAGCTATTTATTTAACTAATCATCTGTTTTAGATCGACTGAGACGTTAAAATAAATTCACACCAATTCTTTTACTTTAATCAAGTGCTTAAATGCATTTTCTTCAGCTTCAGAAAATTCAGGTTAGTTGTTGTGTCGGAGCCCTTCCCAGCTGTCACGGGGCAAGAGGTGGGATCTATCACAGGGCTAACACAGAGAGCTAGGCAACCATTCACAATCATACCTACGAACCAATTTGGAATCACAAATTCACCTAACATGCATGTCTTTGAACTGTAGGAGGAAGGCAGAGTACCAGGAAAGAATCCAAGCAGGCATGGGGAGAACATGTAAACTCCACACATCAAAGGCAGCCAGTGGATTCAAACTCAGGACCTTGTTCCTGTGAAGTGACACTGTTAACCACTGCACCACCGGTGATCAACCCAATCAATCCATTGGTATTTCTTTCAAAAAAAGAGCACAGTGTGACTGTTCTTGCAAGTATGCATTCATGTATTTGTTGAAAGTTTGTTTAAGAAGTTCATTTTCAAACCCTCGGGGTATTTCTCTGAGGTTATCAATAGCTGCTGCAATAGCTACTGCAGCAGTCACTCCTGTGAGCGGAAAACACTGCCAATTATAGATGCCATCAGCGTGGATGAAGGCGATTGTGTACAAGCAAAGGAAAACCTCTGAAACCACAAACAGTAACTGGCAGCGCGAAAGTAACTTCCCAAACTCTTGAAGTCAAAGGGGACCCTTTAACTGCTTACTCTTTTCTTCCCCCAGCCTCCTTTGTCCTGTCCCCAACTTCAAATGTGCAGATTTGCGGCCCATGGGCGACTTAGATCCGGTCCCGTCGAGGTGAAAAATCCAATTAACCTGCAGCTCCAGCTGCCTTCGTTATAATCCCCTCCCATAATTATGAAATTACTAGATGCAGGATTTCAAATGAAAAAAGGATGAGAGCGACTGGCTCAGAAAAAAAAAAAGATGAAATAAGCTATTCCCTGCCAGTATACAGAGTTCCCATTTACCTCAAGGAGGAACAGCTATTTCCTACGACTGAGTTTGAAGGTGAAACCCACAAAGTCCTTGTAATCAGAATAAGACAAATCCTAACCACAAACATGAGGACAGTAAGGATCGCGAACTAGTCACTGAGATTAATGGATAGACTGGCCAGACAATAATGCATTTAGACATCAATGTCTAGCTTATTGAAACATATCAAAACAGTGCCAGTGTGAGCGCGCTGGAATCTCCACTGGTGTAAATGTGTACTTCTGAAGGACTTTAAGTGTTAAAACATCTCTCAGCTTCCTTTTGACTTTCTTGGCATCTCCTGACGAAACAACTAAACAACTGCAGAGAGGTGCGATGCTTGGCAATTAACTTATTTGAATGAAGTTTCTTGATTGCATTTAAACTGTGAAGAAAAATAAATGAAAGCGGTTTCATAAATTATCTTGCGATCTCATTAAAAGTCATTGTAGACGCTGCTCCAGCCTTTCACAAATAGAGAGCAAAATAAACCATTCATCCCCAGACTTTTGAATTTTTCAAAGATCTGCTGTGTCTTGCCTCACTCGTAGCGCAGGTCCTTCCATCTCAGTACTCCTGCCTCCAGGTCTGTGAACATTAAAAACTGTGAGCCTCACAAAGCAAACCGTTTTGGATTAGTGCGTCTTTAACATCGACATAAACAATCAAAAGGAGTTCAAATAAAATTAATTATATTATAACAACCAATGATGGAACCACTGTACTGTTAACCAGAAATAAGAGAAAACACACACTAATTATAGTGACTGATCGATCAAGAAATGTGTACATGGAAGAAAACTGAAGGAAACTAAGCTGATAGCACACCTAAGAAGAAAAAGGAAATAAAATATAATATTTGTACTGGTGGGTGTAGTAGTAGTGTTTCTGACTAATATATGCAGTGTGTAACACATTCCACATGTCCAGTTCCCACAGAGTTTAATAAATTGTATAACCCAATTTTCTTATGTAATTACATGAGTTATCACATAGTTTTTAGTAATCAGAAATGATGCATTCTTTAAATCTTGTGTTCAGGTCCTTCACAGAAAGACTCCGTCTTATCAGTAAATCTAATATTCATCTGATAAACTCATTGGCACTTGCCGGAGGGAAGCCTCAAGCAATAACTACAGGATCTCCTGCTGTGTACAAGCTTCTGCAGGCCAATACAGATAACTCCCACTCACAAGACACCTACTGTATGCTGTGTCTCATGTAAAATAATCCATTATACTGCTGTATTCACACAGCAGCAACATCTTTATTCATCACTCGACAAGAGGAGAAGGAATATGTAACCAGTTAATGTCCACTCGCCTAGCCTACTTCTTTCTAAAGGACATTTAAAAAGGAAATATGATATGGCGGGATAGCTATTGCAATCTCTGCATTGCTTTCATTCTAACCGGGATATTCACAGAGACATAATAAAGCACATTTTACCGTAACTTAAATCAGAGTGAGTCAGACAACTCGCATATCTAAAGCAAAATATCAGACAACAGAGACGTAAGTAGCCTTCAGAAAAAATGGTAACACTTAAAAACACTGCAGCCATAAAGTAAGAGTTGCCCACCGCAAAACCTGCTCCTGTTTGAACAGAGAAATACTCAATGCAATCATAATCAAAGGTCTGAGCAGATAATAATAATAATAAAAATATTAATAATAGCAATAATAATTACTTTCCTGCATGGTAATGTAAAGCGGTACTGATGAAAACATTACATACGTGTTAATATCCAAATTGTAACAGGTGGAATCTTTTTGTAAAATATGCATTACATTTTTGAGGCTCATTACTATATTTATAATTGATAAACAGAGGGGGGGGGGTAACCTTGGGTATTGGTGTGCATTCCAGCTGAATATTGATTTTGAGTTTCCTTGCTGGTGGCAAATGTGCAAGGAGGCTATGAAGAGAAGATATAAAATATATTATGAATGTCTCTGTTGGATTGTAGTTTCTCATTAAGATTCAGAGGGGCCTTTGCAATGGAACCTTGTCATGCTAATCCTGGGCAAGTGGTCCCACAGGGTCCCAGGAACTGTGCGCGAGCATAATCTTGAAGAACATTTTTTTTTTTTTTTTGTCTGTGATCTTTGTCATATTACTTGGATTGCCTTTGTGTTGTCATTGTCCTATTTGTATAGTAGTTTGTCTTAGTCAAATATCTGGTTAAAAGAGCAAAATGCACAGCTTGCTCCACTTCTCTTCACTGTGAAAGAGTACAGAAAGAGAAAGGATTTTCCATACGAGTATGCCAGCTTGTATTTTTCTGAGTATGTCCAACAAGTGTCGAAAAAGCAAAGAGATTTTGTTGTTTATGAAACCATTTGGGTTCAAGTCACTTGTTTTATTAATGAATAATCAGTTAGTTCATGTGTTCAAATGCAGAATAGTCAGACCTAAAGCAATAAAACAAGAACAAATAAAGCCATCAGACAAAATGAATATACAGTATGCTCTATAATTTAATGTCTACTGAACTGTAGGTCAGCTTCAATATAGCATGAGTGAAGTGTTGTGAGATCTAATCTGATTTCATTTTATTAAAATGAGAATGCAGTTCTAGGAATCCATTGCACTTCTCTGATTCATATCAACATCTTTTGTTTTTTGTTTTACTCTTGGCCCGTAACGGCACACAGAGCTACTTTGTTGGCTGACTATGATATAAATACACCTTAAAATAAAGGGCTACAGTTTAGAATTGCATGGCCGCATTGGTAAAATTTTTCAATTTCAATTTTGATCGTTATACGAGAATATAAATAAAGAGTGTCCAAGTCGTTTCTGTTCTTTAAACCAAGCCCGACACATTATTTTGGGAAGTGGTTGGGTGGTGCTATTATTATGCAGTGCCATTGTTTCATCCTTAGAGGAAAGCCCTGAAATCTATCCACAGTACATTTCTTAGCTGATGAAATTACTGGCATGACCTTTAAAGCCTTCTCTTTAGACTTCTTATGTCTGAAGCGACAATAAAATGTCTTGTCAATCATGTAAATTACATCTCAGATTCAATGGATCGTATTGCAGATAGGAACAGAGAAAAGCATTATGTTGACTGAAAAAGGGAGGACAAGCAATTAATGATATCTGAGCTGGGGTTTCATATCCCCAACAATCATAAATGATCAGATGGTCTAATGTCAGGCACGCTTCCGCCTTCCAAGTCATTTCTCCGTTAATTCAGAAGGGTAAATTACTTTGCGCTTATTTGTGATAATCATAGTATTGACACTCAGCTCTATGAATGGTGCCCATTACATGTTCTAGCAAAAGCCCTGGAAATAGACTTTTATTATGAATGTATTTCAATAAGTGTAATGGAATACGCTCGTGCCTCCACCTGATTGATTAGTTTTACCCTTTGTGTACAGCACCAGTCTGGCTGCAAAGGTCCTAACTTTCATATAATTTTAATAAGCGACTCAGGCCTGATGTTGTAATTAAATGCATAAGCCTACACTGTAATGCAATCATTATGGCAAATGTTCATTTTGCTGTCTGGCTTTTGGGGAAATGCAATATTTCCTCCCTGCACATGTACTCTTCAACTAAGTTAAAGCAGAGCCTGGGGGATTCCAACAGATGCTCGATGGTTGTGTTGTCTTGAGTACATCAGGGCTTTTCAGCTTGAAGGTGATATCAAGTATGAACCACATTACGACTCTCTTCCACGTTATGGCTCACAGCTGTGACTGGGTAGCACAGTGAAGTCAATTCTTCGGCTGATAAAGGAAGAACAGCTGGATGGATGCATTTTTTGTGCTTTAAATGCAGTCAGGTTAGTGCAATTCGAAAGAAACTAAGTTTCGAATCTATGTATGTCTGTAGTGCACTATTGTGATTAAGATCAGGAAGAAGAAATCATGTGGAAAATAGTAAAGGTATGTCCATACTACTTTTAGATGGCATGGCATGGCATTCAGCAGCAAGGGGTAATTTTCTAAATTTAGGTAATCCTATGCATAAAAGCTTACTGGTATAGGGGGAGTGCCTCTTTGCATTTATATTAGTGCTCTCAGCGTTAACGCGTTAACTGATCCGCGTTAACGCGTCAAAATTGGCTAATCTGCCTTAACGAATTAACGCAGATTGATCAGTGTGAGGGGTTACTTGGCATTAACCCGTTAATGCAGCTTAAACGCGTTAAAGCCATCATCACGACTAATGCGATTAACAATTAACCCATCTGGAGCGCAGACTGACTCAAAATCGCTGAAATGTCTCTGTCAATGCATTTTGGGCAGTTTGTCCAAAGTTTGTCCATTCTGCGCTCCAGACGAGTTGAGTGGGTTAAAAAATGTAATCGCAGATCAGTTTGGCATCAGATGGCCGCCCCTCCCTGAGTCTGGTTCTGCCGGAGGTTTCTTCCTGTTAAAAGGGAGTTTTTCCTTCCCACTGTCGCCAAAGTGCTTGCACATAGGGGGTCATATATGATTGTTGGGTTTTTTCACTGTATGTATTATTGTAGGGTCTACCTTACAATATAAAGTGCTTCGAAGCGACTGTTCTTGTGATTTGGCGTTATATAAATAAAACTGAATTGAATTGAACCTTTTGGCATCCCTTTTCAGGAATTGTGGGAAATGTCTCTGTTTATTTTGTGCCCAAAAGTAAAATTAGTATCTACCCTTTTATGTTAGCTAGGTCACTGGAGATCGGATACTGTGTGGCTGTAAAGTCATGAAAACCTTCTTTATAACAAAGTAATTTTCTAGTGGACATTGCAGTCATGCAAATAACCAGATTTTGACTTTAATGCCCAGTGTTCTCAATGGTTCAACTGAAATAGGGGGAAGAAGGTGTGATGTATCTATTTATACCTTCTTGTTTCATTGATGGCTAATGTCACCACTGAAACAACCTACAACAGGACACAAGTCGCTTCCACACAAAACCTGCAGTTTAAAAAATAGACACCATCATGTAGATGTGGTCTAACAAACAGCTTTTTTTTGGTTCAGTGGGCAGACAAGATTAAGCACTTAAATTCCAGAGGCCCCCCCAGGCTAAAATAACAGATACCATCACTGCCCACACAAGCTAACTGCAACCCCTGCATTCAGTGATTTTAAATGGGGTCATTTAGTAGCACAAATGCCAATCCTATTTTCACATTAAGTTTCAAGTTGCTGATGCCATATTGAGATTTGTTTTTGGATGCAAAAAAATAAAAAAAGACTAAGCCACTTACATTTGTATTCACAGGGCGGCTCCAGTATCTGCAGGGCCTGTCTTTATGTGGCCAGTGTGCCAGCAATATTGGAGGAGAACCAGATGCAGAGACTCACAAGTGAAACTGAGGCCACAGCCACAGTATCAACATGTGTCATCTGGATAGACGTGTCAATTTAAGTGTGCTGCATGCAATGCGCTGTGCCTTGAGCGGCGCTCCATGCATTAATTTCCTGTTGTCTGAGTTCAAAGTGTTTGTCACCCTGTGTCAGTCACATTGCCGGTTCCTCTCTCGCTGCTCAGGGACCCCTCTGCAGTTGCAGGAAATGTTGTTTTCCCTCAGCAGTACACTGGGTCACTTGGTCGATAGCGGCAGAGGTCCGCTGGGGTCAGGTCAGCTGACAGGAGTACCCACTGTCACCACTGCATGATAAAATGCTCCGAGGATTAGTGGCTAGTCTCCGAACGGAGGAGGGAGGAAACATACAGACAGATGAGTAAGGGAAGAGGTAAAGGGTGATGTTACAGAGGAGAGTGGGTGGAAGAAGAAAGCAGTCAAGCCAAACAAAAATTCTACTCCGCAGAATTTCTCTGCTGTGATCGATATATAACGACCATGTGAAAGCCTAAGGCTGGTGGACAAACTAGACGGCTGGACAAAAACAAAGGTCCACTTGATTAAAACAGTGCTGCAGATTAACCAGGCCCTCTGTACATATTTGCTCAGAAGCATTAATCAACACTGGATAGACTACTCTGAATAATAAGCAAGGTGATTATACAGCCCTGAAATGCTGCTCGTGTTCATGATTTGGGCATGAGCTGGTTTACAAGCCACTTGATGGTTGAAAGTGATATAACAACACCAATTGTGAAACACAATGGTAAATCAGTGAGCAATCAGCGTGTGTTTTATTTATTTTAAAATTCCCACCTCCACCAGAAACACATCTGATTAATGGCTTAATTTAACATCTGCGAGGAATCAGATGCTTAAAGAAAAAGAAAAAGCTGCAGAAAAAAAGTATCGCCGTTCTATTTACTGCGTGATGAATATAATCAAATCTTAAACAAATACGTCGAAACGCTGACTTAAATCTTAATCTTGTATTTATTTACTTACAATTAAATCACTTGAGAGCTCCAAAATGTGATATCTGTGATATTAATGCACCATTTTAGCAGCGACACTGCTCCGTGAGCTATGATTAGGATTTCGTGATGGTTAAAATGTGCTTTGTTTTCCTGTAAGTACTCATTATGTGAACGATTTACTAATAGAAATGAACTCTTTCTGTTGTTATTATGCTTTTTTTTTTACTTCATAAAACTTCTTTGTCTTGGTCGCCGCTGGAAAGGGATCCACAACTGACAGCCAGTATTATGAATTAGTGCATATTTACCCAAAAGCTGCCACCACGACTCATGTTATGTTTAATTCACAGCAGTTCAGCAACATCACAAACCAACCAAAAAATATTACTGACTCATAATATATTGACATAATTGACATTGATTTGCAATCTGACACTTTTCAATGCCAGTTTCCATTTGACAAAGAACCCAATAACAAAAAGGCATCATTATAGCACATCCTCTAATTAACCTCATGAATATATATTGGTTTGTTAGTTTTTCCACCATCTTAGATTTTCACCTTTGCATCTAATCATCACCCTCAGCCGCAGCAGCTCAACGCTATTAAGCCACAGCACAGTGAAAGAAAATGCTGACTTATCCTTTCGGCACTAACGCCGCATTTTCTTCCGATGTCTTTTTTTCTTTTTTTTCTCCATATCTCTTACAGCTAAAGTTGACTGACTGATGGGCAGGAGACAGTGTCATTTTTAAACTTCCCTCAAACTGACTGACAATGATCGTTTTAAATCCTCCTCACAGGATTGCAGGGCTCAAAGTAATGGCGCTAATTGGGGTCATATACGTCACGGTTAATTCCCCAGCTTTTACAATATAGTTTACATGGTATCATGAGTCTGCTCACAGTCGATCTGGAGAATCCATTACATCAATGAGAAAAAGTTGTCAGCAGTCAATTAATATTGGAACAGCCATGCAGTGGGCAAGCCACTTGCCCGTCTTAAAAATGCCTCCAAGTGAAAGTATTAGGAAGGATTAAGAAATTAATCTTGTAACTGTGCAAGCAGGTGACGGGAAGCTGAAACAACTCAGTGCAAGAAATTTTAAACTGGTCATAGTGGATTAAAAGAAAATTTACATTTGCGGGTCTAGTTTGATGTTTTCGGTGTAATTCTCATATAACCTTTTCTCCAAGTTATTTATCCTGTGATGGAAACAGTTTCATTTCTCATTTCCTTTTATACATTCCAATAGCTCCAGCAGGTGTGCAGTTGGGAATATTTGCTATTTTAAATGCATTCCGGTCATCGGGATGAGTCGAACGCTCAAGCTGGTGAAGAGCAATGCTAAGGCTGACTAATATCAATAATATCCTGTTTTGAACCAAGGTTTGAATTTTTCAACTGGGATGTGTTTTTGTATTTTCTGTCCTAAGTTCAGAAGGGATAATAGCTTATATACCAAAAGCGAAGGACCATTTTGCTGCTACTTTTTTTGCTACGAGTTTAAAGGCTTTCATGGCTGAAAACTTCAATTTAATGCAGCAGGATCGATTGACTCTCAGTGATTTAGATGTCAGTCATATGGAGTTCCCTCTTTTGTTTGTCTAGTGCACGTGCACGAGGATGCACGGATGCAAACAAGTGAGGCAATTCAAATTATTCCACTGAGGTACAGGTGGGTGAAATGCAATGGAAAAAGTCAGTCATGGGCAGGGGTGCAGCCAGGGATTTGCGGCCACGTGAAAATAAATATAATTAAGGGCCCCGCCACTTTAATATTGCAAACCATAACAATCCTAAAAATATTACAATGTGAACACATGGATCAGTATCTTCCTTAGATAAATTGATTTTTTGATGTCATATAGCATTGCTGAGATATGTGCAAGCCATTGACATTTTTACATATTATATGTATATAATAAATCTAAATGCCAACAGTCATAGACAGTGTGCAAAATATATCCAGACCAATGCATACTTCTCCAAAAATGCTTTATGTGGGTTATAATGATTATGTATTATTATTATTATTACAAAAAATAGTGTATAGGAAATAAAAATCATTACCCTGAACTCACCTACTTCTGGGAATATCAGTGGGGCTGGTTCAGTGTCATGACTGTGAGTTTGGGGAGATGCGCAGGACAGCTGAGCCAGAGTTTTGCTGTTGCACCAGGTCATCAGATTAGTGATCAAACATATGTGCAGAGGATCTGCCTGCACCAATTACATGTTGGCTAGAGTAACACAAACACGTTATTTTCTGTTAGAAATTAAGTAAGCTAACTAATACTAGGAAAATTTCGTTCCTAGCAGTTTCTTTCATATTTGCTATGAGTTTAATTTACACCTGTCTGTCTTCTTCCTCTTTGAAACTCGGACCTCAGTTTCAACATTCTACCGTCTAACCGCGCTCAGCATCAACTAGGAGCGCCTGCACCTGGACCAAACCAAATCATGCAATAAGGAGGGGGGCGGCTAGGTCAAAGGCTGACTGGATTTTATTCTTTGTTGCCAAAAATAAAACAAAACAAATTTTTGGCGATTTTTGCAACAGGTTAACAATTTTTATACAAAAAAAGTCTAGATGACTAGTCTACTGTTTACTAGTTAAACTCGTTAAACTGTAAACTAGTTAAACTCGTCACCCCCCCCCCCCCCTTCTTACAACGCCCCGACCCTGGGGTCCTTGCAAGCGTAATAAAAATAACTGTAAGTATGCTAGATAAGTATGCTAGAAGTTGGTAGCTGACTTAGGTAAACTAGGAAAGCAACTGAAAGCTGACCAAATTTAAACACCCCATTACATTTAACAAAATTAGGGATTTCTTTACTTAAGGGTTTAGTCATGGCTGCTTTATGCATTTTTATGCAGAAATTTTATATATTGTACCTTTGAGGCCGGTAATATTACACTGAGCGGAGCTGCCGCTTAAACTAGCTTCCAGCCACTGGGGAAAGTTACAGTGCAGTTTAATGCAGCACACTTTCTAAATGTAAGCATGAGAGACATGCAGGAATCAGTCCGAAATTCCTGTCTTGCTGAGGCGACTATTGTTGTGAGCTGGTGTTAAATAAATCTGTCTGCTATGTTATTTTAATGGGAAAAACATGACCTGCTGCTCCCAGAACATGACGTTTTGTTTTTATTTTCCTTTGTCTTGTTTATTGGATGGATGAAACCAGGCCACAAATGTTAACAAAGTTCAAGTGAGATTCATAGATTGCTGAAATATGTGTGTGTTTTAGTCGAGTTCTGTCAGCCATCTTTGTGTGATGCCAAAGAAAGAAAAGCAGACGGTCCTCATAAGTATATTAGTAAAAGACACGAGCGTGTGTTTGAGAGCCTGTTTTTGGAGCAGTCACAAGACACAGATGAGCGGGGAGGATCGGGTCACCGTGAACCCACAGAGAAAAGTAAAAGGGGAGACTAATGTGGAAATGGAGTGTCATTGTGTTTCACCTTCATTAGCCAGAGACTCACCCAGACTCGGTGTAGTTAACCACCTCAGCTCCTGCCTTGCATAATGACAAAGTGAAGTAAAACAAGGGGAGAAACAGGGTCACACTTGCCTTTGGAGGGAGTCACTGCCAGTGAATATAATCCCCATCAGGTACTTATTAGCAAAGTTGTCACTGCTGCCACAGACAAAAAAGTTAAATAATTTTGGCTATTGTAGTTTTTATGTTATGATTCATCCTCAAATCTGAGAGGAAACAAAAAGGGGGGATTGTTTGGCACAAACCATGCACCTAAGAAGAGTGACCATGGTGTTTCTGGAAGATCGGCGTCCCTGTTTGAATGCTGGAAAACACTCAGTTATCCAGTGACTCTGTGGTTAGGATGCATACAGCTCCAACATCCCCGGTCTAATTTGTTAATTATGTTGTACTCGGTTTTAAAAGTAGTCTATAAACAAAACAGGCCATGAACTCCAGATAAAGAGGTTTATTAGCTGTATTATCACCCTGGTGCCATCAGCTAATTAGATTATTGCTATCTTTAATGCAAAATTCAGGAAACTGGCATACTGGCATGATGCTAAAATGGATGTTAAACAAACAAATTGGAAGTCATCTATGTACTGTTAGGTTGACACTAAAGTGAGGCTGCAGAGACTGAAATTATAGGCTGTGTACAAGTTGATGTATGCTTTCAAATTTGGCCATGACGTTGTGTTTTTTTTGCTTGCTTATGTTCTTTTTGAACAGGTGTTCAACTTTTTAAATACTGCCTTTGTTCTCCTATCATGTTTGTGTAAAATATCCAGCCAACATGTCAAGTAAGCCTTGAAAAATGCAGTCACTATTAAAAATGTGTCACATCTAGGTCCTTTATAAATATGCATGTAGATCCCACGTGCTGCAAATTGTTGACTGACAATTGTCCTTCACTTTGGGCAACCCACGGTAAAGAACATTTCCCAAGGGTTCGAGTTGAATTATTTCATAAAATTTCAAAGCAACAACAACAATAACGATTAAAATCCATTAAAAAAAACATGTAAAAGAGGACATGAGTGAGATAAATGAATTAGACAAGACTGAAACAAGCAACTATGACAACAATAAAACAGGCATTGACATCAGACAGTCATTGAGTTGACATTGAGAAATGCCGACATGTTTAATGATGAGCCCCGGCTTTTCCCTTTTGTACATTTATTTATCCTTCTTTATGGCAGAGCGTTTTATTGCTGCAGCTGTTGTTTTCCATGTCATTTGTATTAAGGAATGAGGAAGCATCCTCTCCGATCATTGGAAACTCTGACGCCAGTGTGATTTATAATCCCTGTGAATAATTTGCAAAACATTCAATCTCTCTCTGCGTATATCAGTGTTTCTCTGAAAGATACACTGATATAAACCTCCTCATTTAAGACGGCCCGTGGGATGCTTAGGACGGAATCTCTTTCAGCACATTCAGAGGAGGCTGTAGGCACGCTCGACTGCACTCGACTGTTAGCGCATTGTCGCTAGTTGTCAACTTACTCAGAAAAAAAGTATTTTATTTTTTGGCGGCAAAGTTAGATTTTCCACCGTAATACAAGTACGGTTTTTGACTTGCGTCAGTGCTGTGAATCATGAAACCGAAACAGGTGGTGTAATTTCAAAATGACATGAAAACGTTTGCGTGGACAGATATTCAGCCCTCATCCTAAAGCTGCCGGGTGTGTTTTTCTGTATTTATATTGCTGCATAGATAAATCACAAGACACTTTTATAGTGTGTGCTATGGACTACAGAGAATTGCTTTTTCTGGAGGAATGCAGTACCTTTGTGTACATAACCATGTGCTAGTCTATTTATCATTAGATAGTAATTTAAGTAATTAGGGCAGTGATAAATCAATTTTTTTCCTCCGAAAAGGTCCGGGGACAATTGTGCTGTTGAATTGTAATTCAAGCGGCGTTTAATAAGAACTACAATTGTATCCATGGAGCATAGGTACAATTTGTATCTAGCCTTTCTGGGGGTTTTTCTGGTTCGTCTCACTGACATTTCTTTTTATGTCTCTCTGAGTTTCCTTTCATTCAAGCAGATGAATACGCATTTTGTATTTCTTACTTAAGCACAATAGCGCGGCAACACTAAGGTTCTCTCAAATGTTCGCTTTTTTCCCTACCCTAGATTTTGGAGGCAATTCATAGATACAACTCTACAGAAGCTCCTCCGAGGCGTGCCCCAGATGAAACAAAGCATACACCTCAATAGGTTTCCACGGGACTGGCGGCTATCTGACTGGGTCTTGAAAGATTGACAAGTGAGCATTATTTTTCACAGGAAAGTGGCAGGCAGTCCCTTATGCGATATGGAGGCATGTGAAGGGGTTGCTCTCTATCCTTTTTCTCTGCGTGTCTTTCTTTTTTTTTTTTTTTAACACCTCTG
>VURO01008954.1:4396-18006 GCA_015108175.1 Pelvicachromis taeniatus
ATTAATACATCAGAATACATTTTATATATATATATATATATATATATATATATATATATATATATATATATTTGAAAATAGGCAGGTCTTCAAATTTGATTTGAAGATTTCCAAAGAGGAAATGGATTTTATGATGTCTGACAGAACATTTCAGTTCTATTTACATAGCACCGTATCACAACAACAGTTGCCTTACGGTGCTTACAGTTGCCTCAAGTATACCATCTGCATCATCCTCACTTAATAATAATAATATAAAAATATTTGAAATTTAATAATAATAATATTACTATTTCTGGTGTGATGGCCTCAAACTTTTTCCATTTAGTTTTAGAGCTTTCCACATAAAATTTAAAATTATTACTGATGCTTGTGCTCTGAAAAACACATAGAGCATGACACCTTCCCACACTGCCACTACCGTGATTCAGTGAGTATTTCACTTTTTGTAGCATTAGCACTTCAAACAAATTTAAGAGAAAGAAACATCATTGGTACGCGTACATGAAGATAAAAGTAAGTAGGTGTCTAGCCTGAAACATGTCCTCTTTGATTGCGTTTGGCTCAGTGTAATAATGGATCTTTCTTTTGTAGGATGAAGGTGGTGAAAAAGAACTCAGATGGTACAGGAAATGATAGTGACATGGAAAAATTTAAACAGGTTTGTTCTTCAATCTTTATATGAATACACACCAATATGTTACAACTCCTTACTAAACAGTTTAACTTTCCGTGATGATATAAAACTATTTTAGTTCTTTTGAAACATGAGAAGCTATTTAGTATGTAAAATATGTGTTGTAAGGCTCTGCTTGTTTTTCCCAGGACTGGCATTATAAAGCCATTTCATCTAAAGGACTTTAGATTATAGTTGCAAAGCCCCTAGCCTTTTTTCCAGATTTGTACTATTGTACACACAAAGTTTTAAGGCTCTTTACTAAAACAAAATTCACTTCTTTCATGTAAAATCTCATACTCTGTCTGCATTTGAAGGAAATTCTGGAAGAAATCAAAAATGAACTCTCTAAAGTAAAGGAAGAAATTATCACAGGTGAGTTCTAACTTATATACTATCCATAAACCTTATGTCAGATGAACCTAGGACATACATGTAGAAACTAATCATATACAGTATGTTATGATCTTGTGTTATTGCTCTGTTTTTCTAGCTCTAATTCAGGAGCTACAAAGGTCACAGCTCAAGGATGAAGACTGAAGAACTGATCAAAAGGAGAGAGAAAAAAAGGATGCTTATGATTTATCTTGCAGTGCTGGCAGTGTTTTAATTTGGCAAAATAATTTTTTGTTTATTATATTTTCATGCAATGGACTTTAAAGTCTGATCAATATTAAGACTATGAACACATAATGTTTTAAAATAAAATATTATTTTCATTCTTTTTTCCTGATATCTTGCCCAGTTATAGAAATCAGAAGTTGTTGATCCCTGGTAATCCCCGGTTATTGTCTAAAAGTTGTACATTTTAGTGTTTCACATAAAATTCATCAACAGACATGAATGACATGCCCAGGCATTTTGGTGACACTTTTACCACCAAACAATTTCAAGTTCTTGCAAAATTAAAGAACTGGTAGCAAAAGTGCACACTACTGGATTTGTAGTTACAAGGATATACATTTTATCACATATTAACATACATTCTTGAAAATGGGCCAGAAATTTGACTTAGAATAGAATAGAATAGAACTTTGGGGAGTTCCATTCTGTTCAGTTGAAGTTATTTACATGTATGTACATTTCATGGTATATCAGGAAAAACTCCATGTAGGACTATGATACCGTTAAGATGTGACAAAATTATTTTTGGTATTCTTCCTCTGTCATCTGATGAAGTACTCTTTTAAAGTATTCACAAATAAAGCTTATCTTGGTAAAAATAAATAAATAAAAATGGTGACAAGCAAGCAATTTCTTTGTATGATTTTTTTTTTATTAAAACTGTGTAAAAACTGAATTTATAATGTTCATAATTTAATGTAGGTCAGACAAACTTGATTTAAAAGATAGAAGTTAATAAAATTTAGAAACCTAGGTGACATTTTATAATATCTACACACTATTAAGCACTAGTGTCTCTTAAGAGGGTCATTGAGCCTCTGTTAATCATGTGCCTCACCACATGTACCAAGCTGTGAAAAAAGCTGTAGGTCATTATCTGCATGCATATCATTGAGGTAGCGAAATCCCAAAATGTTGATTTTGTTCATCCTTACCTAGTGTCAGATGAACAGAATCAACCTTTTTAGGATTATCAGCAGAGGTTTCATGTGAAACCATTGTGAGACCTTGCCCCACAACATTATGTGACACATTGAGCTCACCTGAGGCAATATGTGAATGGGGGCTGAGGCGCCTGGGAAGGTATCTCAAAACTGCATTGTAGGTGGCAGCCATTTGGTGCCATAAGCCACCCCCTCTGTTCAAAGATGGTCAGTTGCTCTTTGAACTGAAGAAGCTTCTCAGAGGTGAAACGTCTTCAAGAAACTTAAAGAAGTCCAGTTAGTTTCTTTCCAAGCACCTTAGACTTTATTTGCCAACATTGGGTCACACATTTGGTGCCAACTTGTGGCAACAGGGAAATATGCAGTTTATTATGCAGGTTATGCAACCAATATGCAGGTTATAATCATCCAATGTAAGTGAAATTTTAATTGGTGGTTCCACACATGATATGCAGCAGTGTAACATACAGTTGGACAATTGCCACCTAGTGGCCATAGATGGTGTTCAGTAGGTAAATGATGCCATACCCAGTTAACATACTGAACTGAAGTCACCTGCCGAACGCCCGAGATGTAGCTCAGCTCGACTTGAGCACAGTTCACTGAGGCTGGCCTGGATATGCAGCTCGATGCAAGGACCCTCTTATTGCTGCTTGCAGCTTTAATATTGTATTTGATGTTGAATTGCGTAATACAATTGTACAAAACTTTAAGCATTTAGCTGGTGACATATTCCATCCATCCATCCATTCGCAGCCGCTTATCCTTTTCAGGGTCGCGGGGGGCGCTGGAGCCTATCCCAGCTGTCTTAGGAAGGTTGCCAGTCTGTCACAGGGCTAACACACATAGACAGACAACCAGTCGCACTCGCAGTGCTGGTGACATATTTTAAATTTTATTGTATTTTCAGTCTCATTTGGGTCCATCACCTTCACTCTTCTTTTTCTATCAGCTGAGAAGCGACCAAATACAGATGGTGACAGTTAACAGAACTGCAAAGCTAAAAAAAACCAAACAAAACAATTTGGTGACTTTTTACTCCCAATCTCAAATATCCTCTCTGAATTATAGCCATATGTTACAGAAATAGCCTTTCCCTGAACATAGTGGAGCATTAATTTGACCACACTCCCAGAGGAATGACTTCTTTTAAACAGGCTGAAAAACTGGATTTCATAATGTCACTAACACCATCAAATGAGCAACAACTAATTCACAATGTTGGATAAAATAACATTAAGAGAACATAATCTACAATTAGTTAGGTATTACTGGGTGTCTGGGTATGTGTTTGCTCACAGATTTATCCTAGCCTAATCGCATGTTAAAAAGCCATAAATCATTGGTGACTGATCCACTAACATGTTTTCAGATACAAATTAATTTAACTGATATGTGCTCATAGCATACAGACTTGCGTTCTAAGTTATTGACTTTTTAAAAAAGCATCACAAACATTAGTGTTCCTATATCTTCATGGCGCGACGTCACTAACTTCCGGGAACAATGGCGAGGCTCCATGATACGCCATTGATGTAAACCCCCCCCCCTCACAAAGAAACCCCCGGCAAGCACACATGCTGCCTGCAGGAGGCGATACTTGCGTAAAGAGATACAACTATGTGACCTAAACTACGAAGAAGAAACTTCCACGGCGTTTTCCTCTGTGGATGGCCTGTTCTGGGACTAAACTGTGAAAGCTGCGTTGAACCGAGAGCTGTGTGGGAGAAAGTCACTGAAATGTGCGTTAAACTGTGTTCCATAATTAAGTTGTACAAAATATATCAAGTTAAAAGATTAGCTGACAAACTTTTAACTCATAACTAGTTAGAACGGCTGTTTGATTATCGCTGTCTGGGCTATATCAGCAACCTACAGAAGGCATATGATCGCTAACGTAAGATACTTTTTCCTAATAATAAAAATAAAAATGAATTCATAACAGTTCAAGGTATCATTACTGATTTTAAAGGTCGTTGTGAAGCCCCATAAAACTCTGGAGTATGGAAAGCACTACTATGACTGGCTGTAAATACGAACCTAATATGTGATAATAGCAAAGTGACTTTTGACTCAAGTGACAAGTATCGTTATTTGACGTTCGCGTGACTGTAAATATAGATTCAGTGTGAATACGTTGTTGTTAACAACGTTAACAACAACGTATTCACGTTATTAACTGCATATACATTTCTTTACTTTTTGTAACGTGTGGTTTCAAACTTACTGTTAACATACAGCTTTCTGCTGTGCGTATTTAACTGCCCTGCCGAGTAACGACAAACAATGAGTGTAGGATTAGAAGGTTATTATGTGCTTTAATGAGTAAGTTCGAATGTTTAGCTGGGATTACTCAAACTGCGAGTTTTGTAGTGTGCATTCATGTAAAATGTTGCGCGACGTTTGTAAATGTACAACTCGTGCCCCAGGTGTCCTTTGCAACAAAACTCACACACTCACGTTGCTGGAATTGTACAGTAATGTACGTTAACATCCGGCCGACTTATGGATTCATTTCATATGCCAGAAAACCTTTTGTTTTTGAAATAATACTTCAAATTCCAGCCTCATACGGATTGGTTTATTAGTGCTGGGCGACATATGAGCCAATGCTCATTCTGTTGAGCCTCCACGTTAGCTGCAAAGGTTCAGATCTGCCGTATTAAATGTCACTCACCTACAAAGTGGAATGGTTTAATCATGAATGATTAAACCATTAGCGAATAAATATACAATCATTTTTTTTATCAAGTTTGAAAATATTGTAATAGCTTGATAAATATTATGTGGTTTCCATGACTTGAATACGATTTTTTTTTCTCTGTATTGGCGTTTCTAATATATAGTGGATACAACATCACCCATCGGTCTTATTTTTTTTTTTTATTCCAACACCCATTGTTTTCAACATAAACCATTCAGCTGACAGTGAAACAAAGTAAACAGATGAGGCTTTAGGTTTTAAAGTTTTAAAGATAAAGTTGACAGTCTGTTACGACATTAAGACAACAAACATTTAACTAATGTCTTAAATAAGCTCTTTAAATGTAGTCAAAACTCTAACTACGCTCAGAGTATCGATGAACCTGTCATCCCTGGAGGATAGTATTGGGATATCATATTATTAGGTCTTAAATGACTTTTATTTTATTTTAAGATTATTTTTTTGTCAGCTGTTCACTGAATGTAAAGTTTTTCTTAGTTTTTTTTTCTTTTTACGGAAAATATTTAATGTCATTCCTGATTTTGTTGCACTGCTTATTTCATTCAGTAGGTGCTGTTGTCACTGTGACTGAGACTTGAGCATACTAAGAATCCACTGTTCCTCCTCCTGACTCTCTCTGGGCAGTCCCTCAACATGAATGAAGTCAGTATAGTGAGAGAGGGATGGCTTCACAAAAGAGGTAAGGATCATGAAAAAATTGCTGAAATGCACCCTCCTGAAAAACAAGTTTTGATATGGTGTTATAAGATGGGAAAACTGTTATCTTCTGTTATCTGTTAACAGTTATTTATCTTATAATTGCACTGTTGATTTACTTTGTCATTTTTGATCCAGGCGAATATATCAAAACATGGAGGCCTAGGTATTTTATCCTAAAGAGTGATGGCTCTTTCATCGGTTACAAAGAGAAGCCAGATTTAAATGACCAAACTTCCCCACCACTCAACAACTTCTCAGTGGCAGGTTAGTCTTTTAGATGTTGAAGAGTGGCCTTTCCTTTATGTCAGATGTTTTCAGTTTTCAAGACTTGCTGTATGTTTGAAGCTTTTTCAGTTCTGGTCCCTTCTAACCAGCTTCAAGTAAAGATGAATGATAATTGTGTTTTTTATAGAATGCCAGTTAATGAAGACTGAAAGACCCAGGCCTAATACATTTGTCATCCGTTGTCTACAGTGGACCACTGTTATTGAACGTACTTTTCATGTAGAAAGCAGCGAAGAGAGGTAAAAACAGTAAATCAAATCACATTTCTTACTATCCTTGTGTTTTAAGCACTGTGATACATATTCATGTATCCATTATTCATTTATTCTCATTTAAAATATGTTATTTTAATTGATGATTATTAACTCAAATTCTCCAGCATTAATGTGTATGACACAGTGATTTTATGCTCTTCACTGTTTTATGGATTGGAGAGCCGAGTGGCATTTTGTGATATTTTTTACATTTCAGAGAGGGATGGATAAGGGCAATTCAATATGTAGCAAACAGTCTGAAGATGCAGGAACAGGGTGAAGAGGAACCAATGGATGTTCTCAGCTCACCGAACGAAAGCAGCCTGGTGGAGATGGAAGCTGTTATGTCCAAGAGCCGCACCAAAGTGGTGAGAGAATAAGCTGATACAGTTTTTAGCTGATAAAAATTGCCACTTTCAGGCCAGTTTCAGTTGATCTCACATAAACTCTGTCAGGGAAGCAATGTGTTGGATATTTGGATAATTCTTACATCATACAAACCATGATATGTTATTGTTTCTGGCTTCCTCAGAATCAATATCCTTATGATTGGAAGGTAAAGCCACTGCCAGCATTCATTGGGACTGCCTTGGTAGCAAAAAGACATCTTGTGTACAAGTGTGTGGGAAAATGGCCCCTTGGCATGTCTGCTTGCTATATAAGCTCAGTAAATACTTTCCTGATTATTTTAGGGTCTTATTTGTTAGTTAATTTTAAACGTTATTAGAATAAGAGAGGAATCTAGTCAGTCTAGGGCTGTTTGATATAACGGTATATATCGGATGACGAAATGAAAACATCTATCGTTTTATATTATACGCTATCATTTGTTTAGCAAAATACACCGCTTTCAACAATGTTTTTCATCGTTTTGATGGTCAGTGTAGTGGATATATTAAGTTCTCTGTTTGTCTTTTAATATTTAAATTAACCACATTGCGGATGGACAAGCAACAGTTTTTACGCATTGTCGTTTGCAACAATGACTGTAAAACGACGGTGGGGCTCTGCCTTCTGCTTGTTTATTTTCCATATAAACCTTTCACAATAAAGCAGAAGATCCTGTTGAGATTTTTCAAAAGAAACTGAAATGATGGCAAAATACATTATTCTCAAACATCAAATTTTAGAATATGCATCAAACAAATGACCTCAAATAAAAACATGAAGTAACTATAATGACGCTTACAGTGGACAGGCACAGATATGTTCTCTGTGCCTGAGTCCAATCAGCCCATGGACTCAGGGAGAGAGAACACCAGCATGGCCAGTGAGGCAGAACCAGGTAGATCCAAACAGAAGGACCAGTACAAACTAATCCAGGACCTTATTCCTAAACCAGGGGCTACCTCTGTAGCATGGTCACGGTTTGGTTATGAAAAGTCTCACATGGACAAGAAAACTGTACTATGCAAATTATGCAGCAAACCGGTTCCCAACAGACAGACTCCAACAAGACAAAACTCTTCAACTACCTACACAAGAATCACGTGAAAGAGTACGGAGAGAGTTTACTGAAAAAGAGCCGTCAGGTGCTCAAAATAAACCTTAGACTCCAATGTTAGAACAGGTTTTTCCTGTTCTAATGGCGGACTTTATGTTGAAAAAATGTAGTTTCATGCTTCGGTCATAAACGACGGCACACGACGCCCAGCTAAAAACACTTCACACAAGTCAAGTTGCATGTATGAAAATTTAAAAGATTTCTTTCCTGAGTTTTCTTGTGATTAATTAATAAAATGTACTCACGTAATTTCACAGTGTATGAATTGTATATTTTACAGACGATGAGTGACTTTGAGTATCTGAAGCTGCTTGGAAAGGGTACCTTTGGGAAGGTGATTCTTGTCAAAGAAAAGACAACTGGAGTACATTATGCTATGAAAATACTGCGCAAAATGGTCATAATAGCCAAGGTAAGTGTATCTATTGACATAATTGGTGCAGTTGTAATTGATATATTTCTGTCATTTAGCTGCTGCAAACCTTTTCCTACTTTAATAGATGAATGCTGCAAATTGTCTGTGAAGACAGGAGTGCAGCAAAGCATCAACATTGGCTTCCTGTTTTTGAGTATAATGTTTATTGGCTCATTTTGAAAATAAGTGTTTACAGGGCTTGGCTAAAATATTTTTGTCATCATGCATTCTGCTTATTAGTTATGAAAGACACTGCTCATTGAATTATGATTCCTGATAGTCAGTGACTTTAACATTCATGTCTGTTGTGAATCCAGACTCTTGGTCAAACAATTTCTTGATCTTATTGGTTTGGCCTGGGGGGGGGAGAACATATCTGCAATACACTGTTGTAATGCAGCAACATCCACTCTCTGGGTCTGTGTGAGGTGCCCATCAAAATTAAGGGGGGTGGGAATGGTTGAATTTGCCACCCCTGGGCCCAACTCATCTCTTTCCTTCACCAGGCTCACCAGAGAAGCAGTTTCAGCCTCTCCATGCTTTTAAGAGGTTGATGTAATATACATGTGTGGGGGAGTCAACGTCCCCTACTTGTCGTGTGACCATAAAGAAAGTGTCTTTGTCACTTGGCGAGTAACTTTGAGCTAGAAGAAGGGAGTAATACGAGCACTTTGTGTCCCAATGAAAATTGAGTTTTCACTGAATGGAGTCCAGCCCCTCTGTTGACATTCCTGGCCCCGGCACAAATTCTCCCGTGATAACCTTCCTATTGTTGTGTAACTTTGCTCTCAGGTCCAGAACGTCTTGAATTTCATATTTAATATCCAGCAAGTCCTAGAGTTCTTTTAGTGTACGAGACATGAACAATGTGCCCTGGTCAGTCAGTATCTCTGTTAGCATGACGACTGGAAGATGACCTGATGGCCTCCCCCACACTCTTTCCAGAAATGGTGCGCAGTGGCACTGCTTTGGGATATTGTGTTGGATAAACCCACTAGAATTAATACAAAGTGATATCCCAGTGTACTCCGGTGAAATGGCCCGATGAGGTCCATGGCAATGTGCTTGAAAGAAACCTCTATAATGGTAACGGGCACAACCATGCTTTTGAAATGAAATGGCCAGCTGGTTCACCAGCTGACACTCCCGTCAAGACACCATTGGCGCACATCCCCTCAATGCCTGGCCAAGAAAATCGGGCCATTTTTTGCTGCAGAGTTTTGTCATATCCCATATGCCATGGGGTTATAATGAGTTGCCTGTAAAATAATTTCTCAGCAGCTTTTTGGCACCAACAACTTGGTGTGTTCCTCTTCTGTGCGAGTGTCATGACTCACTCAATATAGATCTCTAATCAATACAAAATGCTGGTAGGTGCAACAGCTGCAATGTTTGACCATCAGTTTTAATCACTTGGTCAAAGGCATCGTAGAGTGTCATCATGAGACTGCTCTAGTAGGAAATATCCCATGGAGTGAACAGTGAGCAGTACATATACATATTTTTATATCTATGTATAAAAACAAAGCTGACACTTGTGAAACTTCATCAAAGGTGTAAGCATCCCACCAGATGGCTTTGTGTCAAAGTAACTGAGGATAAAACAAAGAAAAACGTGGCGCAGATTTTCCTGGCCTGGCTTTTTATAGCAGATAACATTAAAAATATTCTGCCCTCGATCAAAAACAATTTGTGCCGATAGGTTAATTGGAAACTCTAAATTGCCCATAGGTGTGAGTGCAGGAGTGACGGTGAGTGTGAATGGTTGTCTGTCTATGTGTGTTGAGCCTGCGACAGACTGGCGACCTGTCCAGGGTGTACCCCGCCTCTCGCCCTAGGACAGCTCCAGCACGGGGGGTCACAGGGGGTGACCCTGAAAAGGATAAGCGGCTGCAAATGGATGGATGGATGGATGAATAGATCAAAAATGGAAGAAAACAATGATTCTACATATGATCATTACCTGATGCTGCTGATGTGAAGCAGAGCAAAGTTACAGAGGAATTTTTATAGAGACACAGCTAAGCGTTTTGCAATTTGTCATAGTTTTAAAAAGTAAAAATTTCTTCGGTATTGAACAGCTGAAATCAGACTTTCTTGTTGGAGGTAATTTTTGGAAAAAAACAAAAAACAAAAACCCAGACAAAACCTGCAGCTTCAGAAACTGTGAGATGTCAGCTTTCAGGTGTGTTGGGTGAATGATGTTTACATCTTTGCATGGAATCCATGTACCTGCTATCATTTACTGTTTTAGCTGTTTGGAGGTTGTTTAAATAGTTTTGTGAGCTTTAGCCTGGGATTCTGGCAATCTGGAAAAATACATTTATATTTAAAAATCGATTCAGGATTTACTTAATCGATATCGCATTGTTCAAGCTAAAATTGATTTGAATCTTAAAAATCAAGTTTTTTAAACCCACCCCTAACACTGACCACCACATACCATGTTACCGATTGTTGTTTTTATTCATCCATTTATTCTTTTCCACTTATCCAATTCAGTGTCACGGGGGGCTGCAGCTGTCCTAGGGCGAGACGCAATGTACACCCTGGAAAGGTCACCGGTCTGTCCCAGTGCTAACACATAGAGACAGACAACTATTCACACTCACAATTTAGAACCACCAATTAACCTAACCCCACTAACTGCATGTCTCTGGACTGTGGGAGGAAGCCGGAGTACCTGGTGAGAACCCACGCAAACACGGGGAGAACATGCAAACTCCACACAGAAAGACCCTGGCCTGATGGTGGGATTGAGCTCAGGATCTTACTGCTGTGAGGGAACAACTGTGCCATTGTGATGTTTCATTCCTATTAATTATAATATAGATTCAAAATTGATGATGGTGGTAGTACTGAGTTTATAAAGGTGTGAGATATAAGGCCAAGTATTCATTTTTTGTTGCGCATGGTATGAGGCAGTTATAAATTTGTTCATAGAAGAGTGTGCCACCCACAAATAGATGTTTTGCCCCTTGGCATACTCTGCCAGGCTTTTACTGCAGCCACTTTCAGTTGCTGCTTATTTGTGATTATTGTTATATTATTGTTATTTGTCTGGCTGCAGTTTTCTCTTCATTAACTAAAAAGCATACTTGTTTCAGTTCAGATCAGTTGACTATCTCAGTCACTGAAGGCTATCTGATTTCTGCACCTTTAGAAACTCTTGGGTTCTTTTTCTTCCCCTGAAGGGAGGGAGTATCTAATCTGTTCCGTTTGTTTGTTTGTCTGTCTGTTATAGCAGTCGAGCGTCCAGTTTTCAAGATATCATTGTAAAATTTAGTGTGATGTTGGATTCCAAAAACAGCTTGAGCAGATTTTAATTTGTGTGAAAATTGGGTTAAGGTCACACCAAACATGAAAATCAGTGAAAACTTTATATCAACCACAATTTTTCATGGATCAACTTCAAGCTTCACAACAATAAACTAGGCTTAAGGGGACAGAGTACCTAGCTAAGCATTTGACCTTGATCTTCATTGTTGACGCCCAAGGTCAATTTTGACCTTGGAAATAAATTCTACAAACCATAATGAGTAACACATCATATACAATGTTACAGTAGAGAAAATACATAAAAACCCAAGACCTACATCTCAGACTATATATGGCTCGAATAGTGTTAAGTCTTCAGTTTCATTACAGTACAATTAGAAAAAAGCTTAACAAATGTGGCTTGTTTGGAAGGGTTGTCAAGAGAACCCTATTCTCTTTGAGAAAAACATTGCAGTATGGCATATGTCTGCAAAGTTTCTGAAAAATTGTTATTTAGACTGACAAGACCAAAATGGAGATCTTTAGTCATAATGCACAGTGCCCCATTTGTTGAAAACCAAACCATATCAGCATAAATATCTCATACTGTCAAGAACAGTGGGGGATGATGAAGAGAGTCTGTGAAGATGAGCTCGGTATCATTATTATGGCAGAGGGAAATTCCAGCCTTGGGGATATCAGGCCTCTGCAGTTGCTGTAAGAAATAGCTCATTTTGAAGCCACAGGACCTTGACACATTGTAGTCATCAAGGTGACAATGAACTCCTCTGAATACTCCAGAGTCATATTTTATGCCATCTGTCTGACAACTGGCACAATTGGGTCTTGCAACATGATGCAAGACCCAATTGTGACCCAACAACACAACCAAATCTAGAACAGAATCACTCAGACAATAGATTCAAGGTATTGCAGTGGCCCAGTCATTATGCAGAGCTCAACCTGATTAAAATGGTGTGGTGGGACCTTGAGAGATCTGTGCATGAATGAATGCCTGCAACTTCAATAAAGTAAAGAGACATTTTAACGAACAATGTAAGAGACTGATGAAGACTTGCAAAAAATTATACAGTAAAATATGTCATGTGTTGTTCATTGGGTTGTGTCCCAAGTTCTAAATTCGTTTAGAATTGGGTAAGGAGTAGAGATTTTTTTCTTAATTACCGTATATCTTCCATTAGTAGCCTGTCTCTTTTAAATGCCAGTTTCTAATAAACGCAGGTGTGAAAACATGTCATGATAAATAGACGCCGGTTTCCAACCGTAGCCGGGCGACCTTTGACCCGGATGACCCTCTGCGCTGTTTTCTTCTTCTTCTTTTTACATTTTATTGTTGGTTGGCAAACAACTGAATGGTGCATTATCGCCACCATTCAGTTGGTATGGAGTGTGACTGGAACGTCGCTAAAAAAACAAACAAACCTTTGGTCTCGTCACTCGGCCAGCTGTTTCCAATCAGCCGTCATCTACGACCAGCAGCATTTAAACTGGATGCAGCGACCATCGAAGTGGGATTATTACACTGAACTGGAACTGTCGGCTAGCGAACCTGCTAACTGTGATTTTCTGATCTTTTACTTCCTCTCCTGGAGAGTCGGGCGGAGAGAAGTTTCGGGGAGCACCACTCGTGCACTGGGCTACCACAGACAAGGAGACACTCGGGAGCAAAGGAGGAGCACAACTGGGAACTGCATTATTTGTGAACTGTTGGAATACGTTTTGGAGCACTGTAAATAAACGCACTGTCTTTTCACCTCAGTCTAAAAACTGCGCCTGGGTCCTCTTTGCTTCTCACTTCCATGACAAACCCATCTGAGAAGGGAATAAGAGCTGGTCTCTAACAACAGCTGGTCTCTTTTAAACGCCAGGTCGGCTGAATAAACGCCGGGGTTACTATTGGAATATATACAGTAATATTCATTTGAATATATCAGATACCTTACATACATCATCATTATAAATAATATATCATTTTGGATCTAGTACAGAGCCTTGTAGAACATTACATGCAATATCCAAGCATAATGAGGAATAGTTACCCAGCTTCACAAATTGTTTCCATCCATCCATCCATCCACTTCCGCTTATCTGGGGCCGGGATGTGGGGGCCGACCTCCCTTTCCCCAGCCACCTTCTCCAGCGTGTCCTGGGTCTGCCCTGGGGCCTCCTCCCGGTAGGACATGCCCAGAACACCTCACCCAGGAG
>VURO01008960.1:3858-21928 GCA_015108175.1 Pelvicachromis taeniatus
TCTACTGCATTCCAAATATTTCCGAGAATGGTAAGTCTCATGAAAATCTTTGATCTCGATAAAAACTGCCAACTTGACTGAGTCATGATTTCTATGTATGTCCAAACGTTTCTCTGCTGGTGGATCTGTAAGACCTGCAGACTTGTGTAATAATGGTCAGGGTGCGGGGGATTACGTCTAGGATTGAGACAAATCGGTGAAGTTGTTTTCACGAGTAGAGTACTTACAATACTCGCAGGAGCCACTGAAATCACTAAGTGTTTGTGCCCTGTGTTGTTGTCACTGCTTTCTTCGTAGATGAATATTTAGACACAGAGATGTTAAATTTAAGAATAACCATTTGGCAGTAAAGGGTATCGAGGTTCAACTTATTACAGACTGAACTCAACAAAATGAAAAGAGAGATTGAATTGTGGAGTCATTTGTCTAAAGCATCCAGAACATCCTGATAAGATACCTGCAGGGGGGTTCCCAGCTTGCATCTTCCAAGCCTCTGACTGATCGTTTCTCTCTTTAAGAGAGAACCACAGTGAGATCGAGAGACGCCGGCGCAACAAAATGACCCAGTACATCACCGAGCTATCAGACATGGTCCCCACCTGCAGCGCTCTGGCTCGGAAACCTGACAAGCTGACCATCCTGCGTATGGCCGTTTCCCATATGAAATCCATGAGGGGGACTGGCAACACGTCTACTGATGGCGCCTATAAGCCCTCCTTTCTCACTGAGCAGGTACTGTACTGTTAGAGGAGCCGTGCTGTAGCTGCTCACAGTAAAAAAAGTGCGATTTAGAGGTGACGGCAATGTTGAAACATAGAAAACAAAGCGCAATGCAAAGCGTCGGATGCAGGAGTGTAAAACGTGCTGCCAGGCGTCTGTAGAGCGGTGAACGCCGTTCTCTGGAGTGACGGCTCACGCTGCCATGTGTGGGAATCAGATGGACGACAACAGTCCAGTCTGACTGCACTGCGCCCAGTGTAAATCTGTTTTTGTGTTGTAGTGAAAGGAAGTCGTAATGCTTCAGTATAACAAGACGTTTTCGACAACTTCATGCTGTTAACTTTACACGTTTCACGTTCCAACATTAGTGTGCGCTAGGGCTGGGACAACGTGTTGACGCAATCGATTACGTCGACGCGTAAAATACGTTGACGTAAAAAATTTGCGTCGATCTGTCGTCACTTTCAAAAAAACACATGGCGGCAGCGAGTAGAGGTAACATGTCGACGCCCCCCGAACACGCAGTTCTACAGTATGGGGATATTTTAACCGACATGGACGGACATCCCATTAAAGCCTGTGGATGAAGAGTGGGATGTCGCTCACGTTCATATCTGTAAAAGCAGACAAGCACATGCTTTGACCGTATAGTGCGTCTTCTTTCATGCAACAAACACCACGTGGACGTGGTGTTTGTTGCACTTCTTCAAACTGACGACCTTTGTGACCCAAATCTGTAAGCTTAAGATCACTAAGTCAGGGCGACCTCCTCATTGTGAGGACGCAGTAGTGAGAATAAGGTGATTTTTCTGAGTGTGCAGTCGTTTACACACTGACAAACACACAGGTGCTACTAAATCTGTTTTTGATTTTGCTTAAACACAAAGTAATTGCAACAAAATCCTTTGATGTTTCTTCATCGTATTACTGATTTCTCCCACAACACTTCAAAGGCATAATTAATAAGAGCTTGAAGTCTCCTGTTGTGACTGAAACAGTATTTCTTCAACGTTACCAGAATTTCCATCTAAGTCTAAAGATTTCCATCTGCTAAATGTTACTTTGTTAACATTTACTTACATTTAAGCTGCATGTTAATTTGAGTTGAACTCACTGTGGATTTAATTGAAACGTGTCTGTGTATTTGCTCGTGCTTGATAACCTTTCTTTCGCTGTAGGAACTAAAGCACCTGATCTTGGAGGCAGCGGACGGCTTCCTGTTTGTGGTCGCTGCAGAGACCGGTCGGGTCATCTACGTGTCGGACTCGGTGACACCCGTGCTGAACCACCCCCAGTCCGAGTGGTTTGGCAGCACTCTGTATGAGCAGGTCCACCCCGACGACGTGGACAAATTGAGGGAACAGCTCAGCACGTCAGAAAACTCCATGACAGGTAGAGAAAGGAGCGTCGCGTGGAACTCTCTCGGCCTGACGCGCTTTACGTTTGTTCAGTGTTGTTGTGTAAAGTGCCGCGAGCCGCGGAGCGTCTTCATCAGCACCTGTCACACACAGACACCACCTGTCAGACTGCACTGTGCTTACCTTTTACACTAAATACCACCGTGGCACCCATCACACAGTTTGAAGGGTTAGCTCTTACTCTGAAAAGACTGGCTGATGTGCACTTTACATACCGTGAGCTCACTTTGGCTTTCCTTTGGTTGAGATTGGATCATGACACACTAAGACACACCCGCTGTTGATCTGGCCAGCTGATAAGATCAACCTAGTGGCATAAGGCACACTCAGGTCTAGTTTTAATCTGATATACTATTTTCTCGTGTCATTATTGTTGTAATCTGCTGTTATTCCTTATTATATTTTGTGTTACATTATAATTGTAGCTGCATGATGTATTTAAAGCTGCAAGGCTTGGATCGCTCACTCGAGGGCAGCATTGCTTCCTTCACCCTCCTCCTGCTGACTGTAGTCTCGATCACCATGAAGTATTTCTGTGCACCCGTTGGTCTGTGCACCAGAGCGTCTCCGAGCACCCAGCAGTACTGTGTAATCGACGTAGCTGAGTAATCCCCGTGTCGAGCTTTGGCTGAATGCACACGTACACACGCACAGCCGTTAACTCCTCTTCTTCTTCTTCATCGTGTGCGTGGCTGCGTGGTTTTACAGTTTGTTGATGTGGAAGGACTGAACAGTGTCAGTCAGCTCCCAGTACACCAACACAGTTTCCTCCAAAGAGGCCGCTGGTGTCTGTAGCTCATCGCAGAAATGATGACTACTCCACCGATTGTCTTTGCTACGTGTGCTACAAAAATATTAATGATATTTTTAGGTTCATATTTTATTATAGATGTTTAGCCCAGTATACTTAGTGGAAGAATTTTTTATTGAGTCCCCAGAGCCAGATACTAGTCATGTTTAATGAGGGTATGACCTTTAACTAGTACTTGTCAGTATTTCTAACATACAAATATTTAGTCTCTGAGTGATGCTCAAACACTCGTCTGGTGGAATTCCTTACCCCGCTAATCTAAAGGCGCCCTCCAGTGAAGCCATAACACTGGCATCGTAGAGGACGTCAGAAGGATAAAGGGCTCACACACTCAGATTAAGTAAAGTGGGAGACTTTGACTATCAGGCTTGTGGAAACAGCTCCCAGTTTGGATTCAAGAGACAGGTACACCATCTTTGGTTTCATGGTTGTCAAAATGCTGTTGGCAGCACGTGTTTGAAGGTTAGCACCGTTGCTTCACAGGAAGAAGCTCCTGGGCCTTTGTGTGTGGAGCTCGGCCATGTCTGCATGGCAGAGGGTTGCTTGGTGCACCCTGCCTCTCACCCTGTAACATCTGGCCCAGGGATCAAACCAAACTCCCAGCTGGTAGTTGGCCTTCCTGAGCTACGACTGCTTCTGTGCTCTTTAGTTTGTCCTGTTTGCTGTATGTGCTGCTGCTCACAGGGTTTCAGCTGGTTGTTGGTGTAGCTAATATAATACCTTACAGAATGAAACTGTTGTAGCTTATGATGGCTGAATCCCTGGTCTGTGGTGTGGAGAAAGATGTATGAGTGCTCTCTGGTAGAGTCTTTGAAGCCATTTGTCCTGTTTTATAGTTGTTTTTTTTTTGGTTTCAGCAAGCAAGAAACTGCTGTGTGTGTGTGTGTGTGTGTGTGTGTGTGTGTGTGTGTGTGTGTGTGTGTGTGGAGGGGGGGGGGTAACCTTAACTTAGATGTTGTTGGGTGCTTGGATGCCTTCTTGGAATGATTGTGATAGGCCAGGCATTTAACAAGGGGGCAACACAGGGCCAGGTAGGTTTGAGTTGGTTTTCCCCTAATAAGTGAAATCATTTCAAACCTGGATTTAGTGTTTTCGCTGGGAGGGGGGTAAATAGTTTTTCATAAATTGTTTCATGCCTTCTCAGAGATCCACTGAATTTCGGTGAATAAGGAGGAATCATTTGTACATTAAAAGCAGGGTAATCTTTGCATGACAGTGCAATACAAACGTGGATAGTTCCAATAAATCATTGTGAATTCAGTATTGATCAGGATAATTGATTATAATTTTAGCCATAATCGTGCAGCTCTTACTCGGACATACAGCAACTGTGTGTGGCATCGTGAGAGTTTCCAGTCTGTGGGAGAAACTCAGCTGCCGGCTTTTGTAACACAGCAAAGGAAAAAAGTCGGAGCTGATTTTGGTTTTGTTTTTTTGCAAATTTGTGTCAATTTTATCTGCAATTGTTGTAATTGTTGAGTGTGAAGGTACCCTTAGATAACACTCTGGATCAAAGAGTGGATACTATAAACATCTATGACTCTGATTTAGCAAAGGAAGCTCTCCGCTTCTTTTACCTGTTGGAAAAACTTAATCAAGGACAAACGAGGGTTTTAATTATGTGCTAGTTTCTACTAGAGTACTGTATGAAGTTCAGGTCTAGATTACAGCAGAACTGTAGATTTTATGCATCGAGCATTACTCCAGACGGGTCATGAAGCCGAGCTCAGCAGCAGTTCTGTTAGATCAGCTTTGCCGGCAGGTGTCATACATGCTGCGGTATTTAAGCTGCTTTAACGCGCATGCTTTGCGTCTGCAAGCTCAGTTCTTCTGATGTCGCCTTCTCTGTGCTACTGTTTGGAAAACGGAGCGCGCTGAAAAATATCACTTACTCCACATAGAAGCATCAGCTTCTCTCGATGTCCTAACTTTGAACCAAACTTTCTTGGTTTGCAAAATGAAAGCTAGTTACTGAGCTTGTGCCAAATAATACAATTATATTAATAATAAATAATATTAATAAATAATAAATAATGACTGAAGATTAATGAAAACATGTTGCAAACATAAATGTAAACACAAACTTTATTATCTTGTATTCTCATTCAAATCAACCAGTCAATATTTTTTTTCTACTTTGAATAAAACAATATAATTGAATTGAAATGTTTGAACTATTTCTGACCATCAGCTGCACTCGGAGGTTTTTCACAAGTGATTGATGACGCATTTGCAGCGAGTGGGAGGGGGAAACACTCACAGTGACTTACATGCAGACGGCTTAACACTGCCACAGCAGTTTATACCTGATGGTTATGATGAAGCCATCATATGTGGAAAAACTCACCATCCATTGAGCATATTAAATATATATCACCCACCCGGAGTGTGAAGATCCAGTCAGCTGCTTGGACTCTTAAGAGTACTGAACATTTCTGAGAGGTCAGTGAAGTGTCTTTTTCCTGGCAGTCGCAGTAATCAGCTGTCTTTTCAACCCTGTCTCAGTGCAAGTGAATAGAGCTGGATGAGGATTTTAATGTGCGCTCACACAAGTGGTTTGATGTCGCTCACAGGACCAGAAATTAGGCCTATAATGGCTTTGTACTTTAGTTTTATTAAAACACTGTGTCTACATGATAACGGATGAGCCAGTACTTTCTGCCACTATCAAAACAAAAGTACACCTTAGCTTCACTGTGGCCTCTACATGAAGCAGTGTTCGTCACTTAAAATGTAAAGTTATCTACAGTAGAGAAAGATCCGCCTGCTGCCACTCATAATCACACCTGTCCACTCGATCCATTCACATGCGTCTGTGGTGAAACACTGTGTGGCGTTCAGGATTAGCAGCCAGATGCTGGACAAGAAATGACTTCCAAGCTTCTTTAAAGCTGATCTCAAAATAAAAGCCAAGGCAGGGCTGGAGCGAACGTAAAAGAGCCAGGACCATGGCAGTGTTGTCGTAGACTGATGGCATCCTTTTCGAGTGTAATGTTATCATTAAAGATGATGTTTGTGTGTTAATAGGGCGAATTCTGGACCTGAAGACGGGAACGGTGAAGAAGGAAGGTCAACAATCCTCCATGAGAATGTGCATGGGCTCCCGACGCTCGTTCATATGCCGAATGAGGTGTGTGTGTGTGTGTGTGTGACCACGTTGTTTTTGTGCCTTTATAGCAGCTGAGTGCTGTGGGCTACCTAAAAACCAAAGATTCCCACGGGGCCCACCCAAATATACACACTCAGTCATTTCACAGTCAATCTCTGCTGCTGCCTTCATGGCCCTCCAGAGTGCCCCGGCCCACACTTTGAGAACCACTGCACTAGAACAGGTTAACTTTATTAACTCAAAATTATACTACACAACACATAAGACACAGACAGACAGCCATTCAAAATGATATTCGTGTGTAGCTTGAATATTAGTGCGATCGCAGTTTTATTTTACTGCTTTCACTGGTTTTAATTTCAGATCACTTTTATTTGTCAGATTATTTAACCTCCTAAGACCCGAACTCGTTCATGGCATGCATTTTTAATTTCTCTTTGATATTTGGGCTGATTGGGACCTGATGAATGTAAAAACAAAGAATTACCAGATTTTTTTTTTTTTTTTACCCGATTTTTGTTTCAGAGAAAAATGAGTCACGTATGAGGACATTCTTTTTAAATTTTGATCAAACAGTGGCAGTATAATGTCCTCGTAAGAGCATTTCAGGCCCTTGTAGAGCAAAATGTTGTATTTTGGTTTAAACAACCCAAAATGTGAAGTCCACATATGTGGACGCCCAGGTCCTAGGAGGTTAAATATATAATGCAGACGTGTTCCACGCCATTTTTCAGGTGTACTTTTTAGTAATCACTGCATCACTAATTTGTTTGTGTAATGTTAACATGTTGGGGGGAAAGCAATGTATCTGTGATGTAAGGCCTGCTCTTTGACTGCTTTCAACTTGAGCATGTATGTCAGCTGACTGAACTCGGTTGAAATGCAAGCAAGCACGGAGGAAACGCGTTACAGTGATTGGTAGCAGTGTAACAGTCTTTGCTACACTGCATCCTGGATCCCTTTAAAAATGTGTCATCTTACACCTGTAGGGCAGTGCTGAGACCAGAGTTCAGTGTAACATCCATTGAGATGTTATGATTGATGATGAAGCCATGATGTTTGTCTGTGCCTCCCTCCAATCGCTGCACAGTTAGTCCTGACAATGGCAACAGCAGCCAGTTAAGTGCAGAGTACAGTCGCTTATCCTACAACACTCTCCTTAATGTGTTAGCAGCCGTAGAAACAATGACATCTAATGTAAACAGGGACAGCGGATGTTAACAGATGTCTATGTACAATATAAATCCAGCTTCAGAGCAGATCTCATAAAGTTCACAATGAAAAAAGAAATACACAAATAACACATCAGAGATGAGTGGTCACAGAAATGGATCTGTCATTGTTTGAGCTGTTTCATAAATGTGGGATGAGTAGAGCGCTGCTGTATTACCACAGGTAATCTATTACAATATTCAGTTGCCTTTACTGACTTTGTCTAAATGTAGTGTGCCTATGAGGCATGTCACAGCCTCCTCTAGCAGTGGCCCCAGTGCAAACCTAACCTTAAAGGAGGAGGACTCCATGTAAAGCTATGTGTATAAAACAGTGACATTTTTTTTATTATCAAACCTCAAAAACGTGTATTTTTTCAAAGTGTTTGTTACGGTAGCTGAAATAGGAATGGCCTCTTATGGATCATTTTTACGGCTTTTTTGATTCATATTTTTTTATTTATAGTCATTAATTGATTATTTGATTAATAATGAATGAATGACGTGTTGATTCACTTATGTTTTATTTATATAGTACCAAATCAGAATAAGAGTTGCCTCGAGGCACTTTATATTGAAAGGTAAAGACTCTACAATAATAATTCACCTTTTATTCACTAGGAAGTGAAACAATGCTCAACATGTGGGAGGGAAAAATCCTGGTATGTAGGAACAGCCTAGCTGCACTGACTGTCAGTAATGGCCCCATTTACTTAAAATGTAAAATTTTTACAGTTTTGGAGAATTTTCTTCCACCGACTCCCTTTAGATTAGATTAGATTACATTAGATTACATTAGATTAGATTAGATAAAACTTTATTCATCCCGAGGGAAATTCCTTTTTAGGGGTTGCTACAGCTAATAATCTGCCACAATCTCAGCCTAACTTCAGCATCGGCTCCTTCTGTCACACCAACCGTCTGCATGTCCTCTTTCAGTACATCCACAAATCTTCTCTGTGGTCTTCCCCTTTTTCCTGCCTGACAGCTTCATATTCAGTCTCCTTTGTCTGGTAAATTCACCATCCCTCCTCTGCATATGTCCAAACCATCCCAACCTTCCCTCTCTAAGTTTGTCTCCAAACTACTCAACCAAAGATTGAGTATTTTGGTCCAAACGTTTTTTCCTTGGCCTCTCTGAACCCCTCCCACACCTGATTTGTTGCTTCAGCCGTTGCCTGAGCCATGTCTCACTTAGCCTGCCAGTACCGATTGGCTGCCTCCAAAGGCTAACTAAGCCCGATTGGACTCCTCCTTCAGCCTGATAGGCCCCTTCACCTCCAGTGTCCACCATCTGGTTTTAGGGTTACCACAACGACGCTCTCCTTCGGGTCACACCCCCCATGCCTGACTCCAGGGCAGGGCCCTGGTAACCCTATCCCAGGATGGGTGAACTGTTCCCTGGATTTTGCATTCATAGGGTTTTGTGAATCGCTCCTTGTCTGGTCCCTTGCCCAGGACTAATGCCTGACAACATAGCCCCTGGGATCCATGGGACAGACAAACCCATCCACCATGATAAGGTGGCGATTCACTGTGGGGCGTTAATAAAAGGATTTCTAATATAGACAGAAAATGCACTAATCGGGCATGAAGAACCAAAGTGCACTGCAGTGATTCCACAGCATGACATCTTTACATGGTTAACATATACTGTGTTTACTAAGACTAAGATACAGTGGGTAGAAATCAAGTCTTTGAAGAGTGTGTGTATTTTGTCGATAAGGTGTAGTAGAGTGATGACTTGTTGATTCTTATTCTGTAACATTAGATTTGTACATAGTTAGCTGTGAACATGTGCACTCACCAGGCTCCTAAATACCAATATATGACTCATTCCTCATTTTTAAATTGAGCCCCATAACCTTTTTCACACCACATATATTCAAGCTACATGCCTTTTTATCCTTAAGTAATATTACTAGAAATGCTGCCTCACAGAGGTTTCATACTAAGTGGCCGATGTTCTGTATACTTCACAGATCATTAGAATCTCTCTCTCTCTGCATATTCTCTCCACACCATCACTTCAGACCCTTTGCAATTCCAGTTTCTTTCCAAATGTGTCTTTTTCTCTGTGTCCCATGGCAGGATGTGACTCTGTTTTCCCCACAGCCCTCATTACCCTGTGGCAGAAATGACATGAAAGCAGCACTGACTCCTTTGAGGGCTTGGAAAAGCTTGTGTTTAACTTAACAATAAACCAAAAAACTCACCTTTTCCATTTTTTTCTAACATGCTGTTTTTGAGTGTGTAGAGGGTCTGCGCTTAGCTTGTTTGGTCTGGATCTGTCACAAAGGCCTGAGAGTTGCATGAACTCAGCGTGTTATATTCTCAGAAATCTGTTGAGCTGTCTTTTTTTCCTGTTGCTATTCTGGCTTTTCATAATTCAAACAGCATGCTGAAAACAGTGAAATGCATCCCCCTCTGTGACACATGCAGAAAAAGCACTAAAGAAGAGCACAGCGTGAGCTCCAGGCTAACATTGCAGTGGAGCCTGTATTAGATTGGTGGATGAACATTACATAAACAAGACTCAAACGAACCTATGGAGAGAAATTTTCCTCCTAACTTTTAAAGACTAATGAGCGTGCGCTTCAGTCCGCACACAAATACGAAGCAATTTGACGCCACTATTTTCCATCCAAAGCCGATTACTTATCATTTACGCACACAAATCTTAGTTTACGCTTGTGGATCATATTGCACACATTTGCAACACCTTTGAGGCAAATTTCAATGGAGTTATTAAATGGTACTAGTGTCATCTTCATTAAACGCATTTCCTTATTTGCTGATTTGAGCTGCCTGTGGTTTAGTTGGTGGATTGGGCTGTCCACCAACCGCTGTATCCACAAGTCTGCTAAGTCCGCTGATGTCATCGTTAGACAGTGAACGTGTCAACAGAGAATTCACATTACAATGCATTAACGACACATGCCCCCTAGACTTCAAGTGGACTGAAAAAGATATAACGGAGCATAACAAGAGAGCATAGGCGAGGCTTAAATTGCTTAAGATGACAGACACGCTCCTTGCACAGCAGGAAATACTATTGAACTTTCAGTAGATTCAGTAGTACTTCCTTGCACAGCAGGAAGTACTACTGAATCTACTGAAGGTTCAAAGGAATCATATGGATGGAAAAGGGCACTACCATGACCCTAACTGTCCCAGTCGGCATACCTTGGACAAAATACTAACCCCAAGTTGCTTTCTGATCTATTGAATGTGTAAATATTAGATTGAAAGCACTTTAGAAAAGCATAGAAAAAAATACTTGTATGAATGGTTGCTTTGCTCTTGCTCTCTGCTGGGCCTTCATCGCTCAGATGCAGCCATTTAAAAAAGGACTTATGCATGCTCCTCATGGAATCAGCTCCACAATGAGCTAAATTTAATGAACGTGTTTCTCTGAGTAAACAAATGCTTAATATTATAAATAGTCAAAGGTCGGTATGCAAATGTTTTAATGGATGAAATATTTGACTACTCTGTGAGGAATCAGTACATTGTCTCATTTTGGTAGCTCAAGATGTGCACACTTTTTTCTGTTGCAGAAGTTGCAAAGATTTGTAATACTGTTGTCCGTGTTTGTGTGTAGATGTGGCAGTGCTCCTCTGGATCACATCTCCTTAAACCGCCTGGCTAACATGAGAAAGCGATACAGGTATGTTTAAGAGGTTCATGCCAGCCATAACGGCTTAACTCCTGCTTATTCTGGGTTTAAATTCATATGAACACTGACACTGCACAAGCTTTGTAGCTGTTACTAACTAAACCTTTATACAGTGTACGTTGTTATGAACGTTTTCCTAAAAAGGAACTTTTATTTGAACACATTTAGAGACTTAAAGTTTCTCTTGTACTAAAGATTTAAATACAAGAGCGTAATCATATTTCCACCTAAGCAACTCGGTGCCCCTAGTTTCCTAAAAAGTTATATCAGACCATTGTCTCCTCATTTCACCATTATGTTGTATTCAAGTGTAAAACTTGTTTCTTTAAATGGAGAAATGAACCAGCAATGAACCGCTGTCTGTGTTGCCAACATGCTGCTATATCTGTTTTTTTATTTTCTATCAGGAATGGCCTCGGGCCCTCAAAAGAAGGAGAGGCTCAGTACTCTGTGGTGCATTGCACTGGCTACATCAAAGCCTGGCCCCCTGCAGGTAAACAAGAGCACACTCATACATATCACACTGAAACTGAGAGTTCTTGTAAGTGTCAGTAAGATCTGGTGCTGTTGGCGATCAAGAGTTAGATCTAGCTGTAGCTCTGCATCTACAGAGTTCAGACAGTTTGTTGGTGTCGTATGACGAAGACTTTTTGTCCTATCAGTCCAGAGCAAACACTAAATCTTCTCACGTCTTGGACAGCTGGACTGGTATTGTACTGTGTCTTTTGGCTGATGGATTTCCCAGCAGACACTTGGGTGTTTACAATTACAACAAGCTTGTGTGTCTTAACTTGCAGGAACTTCCCTTTCTCACTCTCACTGTAAATGGTAAAAGGTTGTTATGACTCTACCTTAGCCCTCTAAGTGCTTTATGCAACATGTCATTCACCCATTCACACCCACATTCCCACTCCCACACATCAGGAGCCACTCAGGGTTCAGTATCTTGCCCAGGAATACTTTGGCATGCAGACTAGAAACAGGGTTGGTGGTTCGATCTATTGGTGAACGAACAAGCAACCTTTCAATTAGCAGATGGGCTGCCTACCTGGGTGGGTCACAGCCGTCTATAATGATATATACTTAGGAACACGCGCTATACAGCTCAGCACGGGCTGGGTAACAAAGTTTGAAACGTAGTTATTGCAAAATAGATTTTCTTTGATAGAAATATGAGCGATGGTCAATATAAAGTCAGTAAAAATCATTCTGTTTTGACAGACAGCACAAAAGGCCAATGACAGTGAGAGTAGGACTGAGCCAATCATGTGGTTGGAACAGATTTAGAGCCACTTCAGGTTATGTGCATGAAGACATGAGGCTCAGCATCACGCGCACAAAGACTACTGTGGCCATACACACCAGTATGTTAGGATCATAAATGAGATGAGACAACTTGACAACAAAAACTAATCAAGCAATCGCGTTACTGAATATGAAACCAACAAACTCATACCAAGGCTCAAAGGACGAGGAAATAGTTGGACAGAAGGGTCCAAGGAATTCAGTAGTAACATTTACTTACACTTACACTGAAACTTTATAGCTCTTAACTAACTTACTAGTGATTGTGTTTTACAAACAGAAGCAGTGCCATCCTTCCACAGTTCACCGTTTATCTCTACAGTTCAAGACTTTAAAGATCCAGACATTTTCAGCTGCATAACTCTGTATGGCAAAAAACCGAGAGACCGTAATATCACAACAGGCCTACTTCTAAAAGTAGGCTCTAAAAGACAGTCAAAAAGTAAGCCCAGTAAACGGCACAGAAAAACCAGAAAGTAAAACCAGTAAGCACAGTCAAAAATGTCCGATTTTTGCAGCTGATTAAAGTAAGTGACCCTCATTACCAACTTCGTCCATAACGATTTCTGTTAGATAGCACTTGCACAGTTACACATGGAGTATAGACAGATGAACAAACAGCTGTATCTCACTTAACTACCACATGCAGTCAAGCTGCAGAGCTATCATCACATCCATATTTGAGCCTTATTTATTCATTACTGGAACATATGTGGACCACAATGACTGAATACAGTGGCTTGCAAAAGTATTTGGCCCCCTTGAACTTTTTCCACATTTTGTCACATTACTGCCACAAACATCAATCAATTTTATTGGAATTCCACATGAAAGACCAATACAAAGTGGTGTACACGTGAGAAGTGGAACGAAAATCATACATGATTCCATTCTGTCTCAGTGAAGAACAACTACTCTACCAAGTCTGGCTGCATAAAAAGTACTCTTTTGAATTAGCATGCCTCTTACCTGGTATAGTTTATTATACCACTATAATAAACAGCACTACTTCTGTGTCAGGACCTGAATACACCATGGTGGAGCCACCGTTAACAACTCTTTAGTACACGTCTTGTGGGCCATTCTTTCCGTTTAACCTGGTTGTCCTTTAATAGCACAACATCTCCAACTTGTTGGTTGGTTCTGCTGGCCATTTCCTTCTTGGCTGGTGTGTTGCCCTGTACTCTTGACTCTACCACGAGTTAGCAAGGTTGAACTTGCTTCCACTGACTCCAATAGGAATCCTTAAGTTCAAGCTCTCTGGAAAGAGAGGGCAGAGAGTCAGCGTTTTGTGTTAAAAGCCAGGGGTAAGTATGGTTGGCATGTCTGGATTTGAAGACCCGGGAACTATGGCAACGACCTCTGGTTTCAGCGTGATGAGGACTTCCTCGTATGAACAACTAGAGGAATGTATGTTGAGCATCACGCTATCTAAAATGCGCCAACAAAGTTTGTCCATTTGTGTCCAAAATAGGGGTGGGACTCGATTAAAAAAATTAATCTTATTAATTAGAGGCTCTGTAATTAATTAATTAATCTCAATTAATGGCATTTAATCGCACAAGAAAATTTGCAATGAAGCGCACATGTATTTTTAATTTAAAAGGTTTTTAGTGGGCGACAGACTCAAACCACAGACATAGACATGAATATTGTAAACTTAAGCTCTTTTAATTTCTGGGAAAGAAAACAAACATTTAAACTGCATTTCAGTTCAAAACACAGAAACAACAATAATATCCTTGGGCATAACTGGGTAGACTTAAACATAAAGTGCTATTTTAAGTACTTTAAGTATATTTTCAAAATGGTATTGTCTTTAAATAATAATAACAATTTCAACATGAAGTGCAGTTTGTCTTCTTAAAAAAATAAGGCAGAAACATAAAAGGTTATTTGAGCAGTTTCACCTTTAATCTTTGAGTAACCTTTGCCAACATTGTTTTGTACATTAGGCTAAAACTGTGATCTTCGAACATTTTAGTGCAAACAATAACCAACGCAGTGGACTCACAATACCTCCATGCTTATTTACTGTCCGTCTCTTTTCGGTTACTTAGACAAACTAGTCTGTTCACATTTTCAGAGCTCAGGTCAGCTCTCTTTATATGTGACCTGCACATGTCTCTCACATGGGACAGAAGTGGAAGGACTCATCAAACACTTGATGAGTGTTGTAAAGTGTTGTAAGGCACCACCATGCTTAGCGCTGGAGTTGAGTACTACTCATACTTGGCCTGATTTACGCAGATAATAAACTCCAAAGATTGGAAAACAATTTCCCTCGGGATAAATAAAGCATTATCTTTCAATCAATGAATGAAATATCAGCACTCTTGTTCACCAAGGGAAGGTGGGGCTGGTTCGGCGTGATGTGCTTCAAAGATCTTCCCCATAAAGGCAGTCTTATGTTATTTCATGTCTGGCCTTTTTTTTCTTCTTTCTTTTCTTCAAGCATTGACCGCTTGGGTTCGATTGTTGGGGAAATTGCGCCTTTGTTGCCTGAGTTTGCCCGCAACCAACTAATCAACCTGATGATGTCATGCTCTGCACTGACACTAGATAGCGCTAGACATGTTTTAAAAACTCCTTTAAGCACTTCTTTCTTAAATCCAGCTACACAGACAGTGTTACTTCTATGTCAGTTTTTGAGAGCAGGGCTCCATAGTGGCCTTTATACATGAAGTGCTTCATGTCCGCTTTAAACCTTCTGTCTAACAGACAGCAAGGAGCAAGTCATCTGGTTTTAAATGAAACCAGACTGTCTAAAAGTGTGAATTATAAAACTGTCTTTGGTATCCTGACTGTGTAAATTTGGTGAGCACTGTAAGTTTATGGTCTTCCTCATTCACCCACTAATTTCAAGCCTCACTGAATACATCATAAAGTTAATTTTGTACATGTGTCTACCACAAAACCTCACCTCTCTGAAGACTGCCAAGGATGCAGAAGGAGGGTTAACTGTCTTTTTCATGATCGCTAACTGCACTTGGGCAAGTGATGCTGTTCACCTGTCTTTAAACCCCTGAGGGGATCCAGTGATAGTGGTTACTAATGTTGCTAAGCTTTAATAGCAGTGAGCAAACAACAACACAAGCTCGATTGATGATTAAAAATGAGGGACTTCTCCTCAACATGACACTGTTGATGTAACACACACACAATGTAATAATATAAAGTCTGAAAACAGAAACCCTTTGAGGTACACGTCTTTCAGATGACTGGTATTTACATGTATTGAAGGACCTACCGTGACTGGTGATGCCAGAAGGTTTAGGTGAGATGCCAAGTGAGGATTAAAAGAAAACCACTGCTGCATCTAGTTTCAAAATACCAAGCTGGCAAAAGTCAAAGTGTTCGCCTCAAGGCTAACACTTTACCCAACCATCTTTTATATAAAACGGTTGGGTGAAGTGTTGGTAAACCTTTTTTAAATCATTCTCAGCAAACAGAAGATGACCCACTTTCTTTGGAGCCACTTATTTGAACTTTTGTACGCAAGTGGTAATTTTTAAGAGGCAAAAGAAGATTTGCAAAGACATTGTTGTATATACGTGTTTACATAGGAGTTCATATATGTGTTTATATACGTGTATATTTATGAGTTTAAAAAAAATAAATAACGCTAAAAACAATTCTGCTTCTCACAAATGTTAGTCAAACTGTGTATGATTAATATGAAATTTGTTCATAATCAAATTTCTTACATCTGTATTATTGTATGTTATCATGAGGAAAACACTGTGCAACATGCAAAACCCCATATTTACAATGAAACACACGCACGTGTGCGTGGTATACCGGCTTGGACTCAAACCAGGTGTCTAAATTGATGACGCGGCAAAGTAGAGCGATGAGACTGAGCACCACCAAATAAAAACAACAAAATTCCTCTCCGAGTTTTTAGGCCACACTGGAATTATTCCACATGTGGTTTGCAATCAGTGACATATGGTCTCACTTCCTTGTGCTAAAAATACTCCTTTGGAATGTTCTGGACACAATACATCGGGTATCAAGCGACATACACACGCTTATAAATTTCAGATGGATTACAGACCGACACGCTATGAAAAATACAGACACACGCACATTTCCACATGAGGAGCGTGCATTTGGTGTTGGCTGAACACTGAGAAATGTAGCCACAGATGGCGATGAAGTCATCATCTTATTTGGAGCTTAAAGGATCTTGAATTTTTGTCTCTATATAATATATATATAATATAATATATATCTCATTTACTCCAGGTAATTTGGCTTCATCCCACAGTACACAAGTCCATTCATCAGTGAATGGACTGGCATTTATATAGTCTTACATATAGTCGTGTATATTTAAGTAAATATTTAATAGGCAGGTTTATTGTATACTGCTTCTCCCAGGACCCCCTCCCTGTGAGAACATACTGCTCACCATTGTGCTGTGCTGCCTGTGCCCTAATAAACAATATCAAAACTGTCGTGTGCATATGTCATGCCCAAAAAAGTAAACTTGGAGGTTACTGAAGTCGGTTTTAAGCTGATGTGAAGTAAAAGCCAAATTTGCAAACTTCTGGCAAAAATTAAGGAGGAATTGATTTAACTTCTTTATTTTTTGCCTTTTTGTGGTCTTAAGTTCTGCTTCTCTCTGGAATCACGGCATGAAAGGCTTCACTTAAACAGCTTTCAGTCAAAACATCTCAGGCCATCCAAACATGTGGTGTTTGCAGGAATGAAAAACATTGTTTTAAAGGTCATTTCACGATTGGTTAGAAACAGGGTTAAAACATCACAGACTATGATGACACAGCAAAATGGTGGTGAACAGTGGTAGTGTTGGCTGATGCAGGATATTATAGCTAACGTCTATAACTGGCTATCACAAAGTGCAGATTTGAGTACATGCATGCAGAAGAGAAGAGAAAAACTAAGAAAGACTTATTGATCTCAAAGGGAAACTCACCCGTCTGACATAGTTCATCTGCTCTTTGCATGTAGATTAAAAACTGAAGGTTACCCAACCTGATAAACTATGGCTTTCCTGTCAGCTAGTCTGTAATCCAGGAAACAGAGGAATGTACTCCCGTCTCTCTGTGCTTGTTTTTGAGCATATTTGGTTGGATGGTATTAAATGGCCTGCATTTGTATAGCGCTTTACTTAGTCCCTAAGGACCCCAAAGCGCTTTACACTACAATCAGTCATTCACCCATTCACACACACATTCACACACTACATTGTAGCCACAGCTGCCCTGGGGCGCACTGACAGAGGCGAGGCCGCCGGACACTGGCGCCACCGGGCCCTCTGACCACCACCAGTAGGCAACAGGCCTAGGCAATAATATCCTATTCCTGTAATTTCCGGACTATAAGCCGCTACTTTTTGCACGAGCTTTGAACCCTGCGGCTTATTGTCCGGTGCGGCTTTTCTAAGGCTTTTTCATGATTTTTGTGACATCGTAAGAGGATTTGTTTTGGTTTGTTCTGCCATTTTGCCTGGCGGAAAGGCATGTGATCAGACACGGAAAAGAGTGATATGTTGGTCACATGTCCATCCGCCAGCCAAAGTAGTGCCGTACGAATTATTGCGAAAAAGAGACTAGATTATCAAGCTGGCTCTCGCTGGCCCTGTACCCATATCTGCAGCAGGTCTCCAAGGTGAACAGCCTCTGGCATGTTAGAACAAGGCAGCTAAGGGAAGTCGGCAAGTCAGAGCCATAACTTCAGGATAAGATTTGCTCTAAGGGCTGGGTCGGTCGGGCGGCGGTGCGCGGCCCACTTTGCGGGGCTCTTCCGAGGCTGGTGGAGCAGTCGCTCCGTTGCCCTCCACCTGCA
>VURO01008961.1:3499-24096 GCA_015108175.1 Pelvicachromis taeniatus
CTAAAAACAAAAAATACCTAAAAAAAAAAAAAAACACAAGTGAATGGCGTTTGTAATGCGGATACATGAACAATAAAAATACACTGTTACAGCAGCTGGCTTGCTCAATTAAAGAGACGCACAACGAGAAGAGTTTTACATCTGCCACCAGTGGAGGCAGTTTTAAGAGTTTAGATTGCAAGATTAGCTAAAATAACTAAGACTGCAAACGGTGCGACTGTGGACACACGCATGGCACCTGTTACGTTTGTGTTGCTATTATTTTAATGCATGAGCGGTTTTAATAAAAAAAAAAACAATTAACCACATAAGTGAAAGATTAAGAATGAATACAAAACACTCTTTGCTTTTTTTGTTGTTGTTATAGCCTCCTGCTGGTTTGTCTTCTCAGTAACAGATGGGTAAAAAATTAATGGTTGACCCAGCATTAAGGGTGTTGTAATGTGTTAAGCCAGTGCATCACACCAAACTGACGTCAGTAACTTGTCTCTGATTCTCTAAGAGTCTCTGGAACTGTTGGAGGGTTAAAACAATATTCTTCTGAAAAAATATTCCCTCAGTATTTTGATGATGTTGTTGGAGACCTGGGGGGAGATCTCTGACTGATAAGTCCATAGTTTATGGATCCCATTGTTTTCATTCTTATCAGGCAATTAAACGGGCCATGTCGATGGGTGTATTTTGATCTTGTAAGAGACTTCAGCCATCAAAGTGAAATGCTTTACTACAGCACAAATTTAAAATAGCTCAGAACTTTGAAATTTGAAACAGCAAAACCATGGCGCTAAAATCTCCCTGGAGCATAAAACAGTGGATGCGCTCATTGCAGAGGCCAAGCATTCAGGCTTTTCCTTTAATTTGTCACCCTCTCCGTCTTGTCTGTGCGTCTGTAGATTGCTCAAGCCAGGCTGTGCCAGTGAAAGGCACTATAGAGAAAAAAAAAAATGACTGCATCACAACTACACACATACTACATCAGAACAAAGTCTAATACATTACTACATGACCTCTACTGAATTTGTCCATGTCAGGTGACCATTCATCCATTTACAGAAACAACACTACATTAGACTTTACTTCATCGTACTTTAGCAAGTTTACACAATATATTTTTGTTGGCTTGTTTTTGGTATGTCCTAAATGAATATGACTTGAATTGTTAGGCTGTATTTGATTTGTGTCATCTTTTAACGTATTCAACTGACCGAGGAGAAACGGCAGTCACTTAACAGGTTTTTAAATCAAGCCCCTTCACCTACCAGAAAACAAGCACACACATTCAGTGACATCATTGGTCATCTATACACATTTGACCACATAAAAGCATCCCGAGAATACTAGTATTCAAATCCTTTACTACAGCTCCTAACCAGAATACACAAAATGCTTGCTACGGTGTCCCCCTGTTATCCAGTTACCTGCATCTGTACTATAGATAATTAAAAAAAGAAATGTCTCATCTAAATGATTTAAAATCATACGGGCAGCTCAACAATGGCAAAACTGTATAAAATTCCAAAGAAACAATTACAAGTTAAACACCTACAACATCAATTTCAGTTACTGGTTTATATTTACATTGAATTAATAGCGCAGAATAGTAGCCATATAAATAAAATCAAAACGTAGGTATATAATTAATCCATTTTATGGTTATACATAATTTGAGATTAAATCTCTTTAATGGCCACTCTGAAAAAAAATTATAATAATTTGATTTAAAGTAGAATGTTTGGCCAATTATTTTAATAAATCCATTAATTTGTAATAATGAAAGCCCTAAAGATCACTTGATCTTTATCTAGCTCCTTCTTTCCACATTTATGCACACACAAGAATGAACGGATATTATTCCCACGCACACTGAGACACATCCACGCAGGCTCGTGTAGAGCAACATACAGACATAGAAATTCAGACTGAAACACGCAGCCCTACTCTGGGGCCTCACAGTAATTTAGCTCTACAGAGGATAGAGCCCAACAGTGAGATTGCCACTTTGCTAGACTGTAGTTGGCCCGGGCGGTCAGGTGATGGTTTCAGGTCTAGGAGGAGTTCAGAAGGTTGCTGAGAACTGTAAACAAAGAAAGGAGGGAAAAAATAGATTAGCGGTTAACACGTTTAAAGTACTACATGTGAATATTTGTATCAAAAATATGTTCTTTGTGTTTTCCTTGTGTGTGTGTGTGTCATACCCTGGGGATCTGACCGAGCCTCTGCTGCATCAGCTTTGTGTGGAGCCTCGGGGTCTGCTTCTAGTCACAAAGATTGACAGTCAGAGAAAAGAAAATGAGAAAATAAAACAAACCCGGCAACTCATTGCTCAATTGTAAGGTTGTACTGCCAAGTTGAATTTCACAAGTATTTAACCAAGCAACAACCTCCAGAGCAGAAAAAATGAAGCCAATGCTTAATTTCCAAAAAATTGCAATTTCTTGGGGCTACAATTAAAAATGAGTATATGCTCATAGATCCCCACTAGGCTTATAGTTTAGCACTGCTGTATTACTGCCTATCTGTTAGGATTCACTTTCACTGTCTTAAACAACTGAACTGGACCTGGGTTAATCACCAAGTTTGTTCATTTAAGATCAAAACGCAGCACTACATGCAGATGTCATTGTGGCTCCAAAAGACTAAGATGGTTACAGCTATTCTATTCTCTATTAAAGTTTAGATTTCAAAATTATGATTTGCAGTCATTCTACGACATCATGGTGGATATGTCCATCCTTTGTATACAGTCTATGATTTAGCTAAATAATTTTTCTACTAATTAGCACAGAGTTTTGGCATCCTTTCTCTCAAATGTGAGGAAACGGTATTTGTCCTTCTTTCTTCAGTGTGAAACTGCTTCACTGGCTAAACAGAAGGGTGAGTTTCTAAGGATCTTAATTTCTTGGTGCAATTGCTTATTATCCAAACCATGAAAATTAGTTCCTTATTTTTTGTTTTCTTTTTTTATGTCACAGTGAAAAACATATACCTATTTGTGAAGTCTTTACATTTATTGTTAATAAAGCAGAAACTGGCTGTAATCACCACCTCTACTCTTTATAGATGAAAAAAAAAGTGTAAATATGTTTAGTCAAATTAAGAACACATACAGTCTATTACTCTAAATGCTCAAATTATAATAGTTACTTTGAATCTGACTACTGGCCTGCTATAACTGGATGCCCTATTACTCATGTTGACTGCAAATGAAAACTTTGCTGAACTGGCAGCAGTAGGATGCAGGATGCATATGAAGAATATTGTGTTGTGAAGTTTATCCAGCCCAGACAATAAAGAATTGGGGTCAACAGTTGTATGTTACTGACAACAGTTCACAAGATGTAGCCAAAAGCTGAATTTAAAAGAACTAGTAAACTTTAAAACTTGTGCTTTTAGGACTAAAAGAAACAAACGCACACCTTTGCCCACTGTGCACGGTTAGGATGGAACTTGATTTAAAGCTGAGATTCAGATAAAAGATTAATAATTTTCTTTTGTAGTGTCATTAAAGCTTAACAGATCTGAAGCTCTGATGGGGGTTGGCATTCATTTCAAAGAGCCTGGACATAAGCAGTTCTTCTATTACTAATGTGGGCACCAAACTGAACAACAAACACAATTTTGGCTTACACTTCAGTCATTGTTGATGAGGGTCGAGAAGAATTTCTCTCTGTCTCTAAGTTCCTTCTTCTCTGGTCAACTACCAAACTTTGCATACAGCAGTTAAGGTAGCTACTTAAAGGATGAGATAATTACCCTGTCTATTTTTGAAGCACAGCTTCTTCTGTTGATAGGTGAAGTATCCAGCGATTGCTCCCACTGCAGACACCACAATCGCACTAAGGATTCCTGCTAAAGCGCTTGAGCTGGTCTCTGTAGCACAACAAACAAACAGACAAATAAAGATAAGTTATACCAGCAGAGAATGTGCGGTCGAGTTCAGCAGTATCCTATGAACATGGCACTGGAACTGTAAACCTGTTGGTCTGAGCATGCTTTACAGTATTAATGTGATCTGTGAAAATCCAACTATAACAACTGTAACTGTAACATTGAGTGTCAGCACTGGGTGCCATTTTGCAGTTGAAAGACTGAATATGAATTCAGCAAAGAAGCTCACTGACATGACATAATGTGTGAATTACGCATGTATGTGTGAGACAGACAGGGGGAAAGGGAGGGAGAGATGAAGAGCAAGCAACAGTGTGTGTGTGTGTGTGTGTGTGCTGCATCATCTCGTTCCAGAATCTTCTGATTCCTTTTCATTCGTCTGTCATTTAAACTTCCCACAGCATTCACAGTGAGCATTCACAGAAATCTGTCTGCACCTGTAACCCAGTTACTATGACAACACCAAAATGAATAGTTTTCCTGCTGTGTGACAGCACACAGCCAAGTATAGGACCTGGCACATACACAATATAAATTATATTTAATTGTCAATAAATGTAATTAATTGTACATCTAAATCATTTTTTTTAACAAACAAAAAGGTTTAAGTAACTCTATAAAAAATCATTATAATAGGCGTCCACACTATCACTACATATATCTGGCCAATGATTTCATGCTGATGTGCTTCCAACTTAAAGGCGAGGCTTTTATTGTCTTGTGGCATTAGTCGACAACGACATTTCAGCGCTACAGGGGTGAAACTGATGTTGAGGCATAAAAGATAAGTTTGAAAAAAAAAGAATAAAAGAGAACAGGAGATCCAGAGCTCACGGCAAGGAAAACAAGGGAGTGGCATGAGTCAGAAAAGTGAGACGAATAAAAAGTGGGAATTAGTCAGTTAAATTAAGTGGAATGAAACCGGAGAGTATAGTGAGTCAGAAAAAGGAAGTAAAAGTGGGTGGAAACGGACATGTATGAACATGAATGTGCATAAATACATCACATACAGCTGGGACACAATGGTTTCTTGAACAGAGGCATTGATATGAAATAATACTAAACGGCACTGACTATCATCAAAATATGGTTTCCACATCTTCAATAGAGTCTCTCCTGTAATTAAACATTTCAGCACTTGTGAATTAAATATTTAATCCATTTGGTAGACTCTACAGCTTCTGCTTCTTTTCTAAAATTATTCATAGATGTTTTTTAAACTTGAAAGGAAGGTTTAAACATGCAAACCTACCAAAGCTACTTGACTACACATAATAATTAAACTCAGATTTGTTGCACAAAGACACAGTTTTTATAGTTTTACTTCCCTTTACCAGCACAGTGGATTCTAAATCGAACAATCAATATGCGATTGAAATACAGACTTCAAATGTTTTATAAAAAAAATGGTTAGTGTTAACTGTTTGGGAATTGCAGCCTGTTACAGTCAATCAAGACCACTATACTTGGTTAATGAAAACTCTTTACAACATCTAGGCAAGTCAAGAACGCTCAAGGAAGTAGGTGTGCCTTTGTCAAGGTCTACAATCAAGAGACGCCTTCACGAATACAGAGGATTTACAACAAGGTGTGAACCCCTGGTTATACTCAAGAACAAGAATGCCAGATTAGTTTAGCTGGAAAACGTCTAAAAGAGCCTGCACAGTTCTGACAAACATGGAACCGATTAAATAAAGCTGAACTAGTACTACAAAGCATGGAGTAAGAGAGAAACAGTTCATGATCCAAAGGCATTTATGGCTACCACGGGAACGGATCCACTGGTATTTACTGATGATGTGACTGATGAGACAGCCCGTCACAGTGCAAATAGATTAAAACGCAAAGCATACTGCAAAAGCAACCCAAGAGTTTCTCAAGGCAAGAAATTTGATAGGGCCAAGTCAGTCACCTGATATCACCCCAGTGAAGTATGATTTTCAGATACTGAAGACAGAACTAAATGCAGAAAGACCCACAAATAAGCAGCGATTGAAGGTGGCTGCAGTAAAGGCCTAGCACAGCATCTCAAGGAGTGTGACATTTGGTGATGTCCATAGATTCAGGGCTTTAGGCAGTCACTAACTTCAAAGGATTATCGCACAAGGATTAGGGTTAGGGTTAGGAATCCTTGTGAGCTTCTAAAAACAGGGACTATGTATAAAAATGTTAATAATTCAACATTAAAAGTTTGACTCTTTAAAATCCACTGAGCAGGGTATAGAGGCAAAACTACAAAAACTTAACTGTAGTGTTTTAATTATAGTCTGAAAACAGACTATAATTAAAAGTGACAGAGATGACCCGATCAATAATGGGGTTTATGATCAGTGTGTTGCTGTCGGGCTTGAATTACTTGCTCAAAGAAATTCTGGTAATAATCATCACACTGAAGTCATAGTTGGCCCAACAGTGATTCACTTCTGTGTCTTGAGCAAAGAAATATTGGTGCTCAGCACACTGTGAGCCCAGGAAACCCAGAAGTTTTTTTTAAAAACATATTTAGCATGGCCCCCCGTGACCATGAAAAGGATAAGCGGCTGCAAATGGATGGATGGATGGATGGACATATTTAGCATGACTACATATTCGGTGAATATGTAGCCACGCTACAAATGAATAACGCTTATGTGTATGTGCAGATTGAAAACTGAATAGATCTTTGACCAGTGAATATGAACACGAGAGTCTTAGCCAGCTAAGTTGCATGTGCGTTTGTGGCACTAATGGATTATTACTTTACAACAGGAAAACGGAAGAGAGAACTCACTTTTGGGCTGCTGTCCTGTGGTAAAGAAGAGAGAACACACAAAAAGTTAGCAACACAAAAACGTCACATTTAGTGGTTCATGGTAAACTGCATCCATCCATCGGATCTGATTTGAACCTTTAATTCTACTGTTTCACATACTGAAATTCAAAAGCTCAAGTTATTTCCAACAGAATTCACTGTGACACATCCTTAAAGACATGCTTCAAACAATAGAGAGAGGCATTTTTCTGTGACTCTGTATCCTGTTTGCACTGACAAAGGCATGCTAGTAATATCCTGTCTGTTTCAGAACCACATTGGCCCTATTTCTGCTGCTGCGGCTACGATCCTATGTAGGGTATTTGATTAGGATTTGCACTGTAATATTTTGCTATCATGAGTATTTTTGATCACAAAGACAAAGAGAAAAAAAAAGTCCTTACCACTCTCTGAGGCACCCATAGCAGGCACTGAAGAGAGACAGAAAGATGAGAAAGGAGAAGGTATTATTTAAATGTGCTAATGATGCATGTAAAGCATTGTGGCTGAAATGACAGAGCGGAAAAAAAGAAGAAAGGTGAGATTATTCTCTTTTCGGTGACTTGCAACCTCAGGGGCACTAAGGGTTCTAAAGTTTCTGTCCTAACTAGACTGTACAAACACATACACACGCTCATGCATACACACGACTTTGCATGAAACGTCCCTTATGTACAGTTACAAAGATGGCATGGATTTTATAGCATCAGAGCGATAAACTATCTCAGAGAGCGAGAGAGAGAGACAAACACTTTCTCTAGCTCTTTCACAATCTGATCTTTGATTTTATCCACACTCAAACAACCCTGTTATCTCCTTCTGCACTGCCTGTCTGTATATGTCTGTGACATCATCCTTGCCCTTTACTTGCTTCGACTTGAAGAAGCTGCTAATAACAGAGTACTAAAGAGGAGTCTTTCACCTTTCCCAACTATATAAATGATTATACTACTTTTGAGTCTTTAAATCACCTTTCAGGAGGGAACTGAGAAGCTGCTTCAGGAAAATCTGTTGTTCCCACATTTCTGTCATATTGCCTCAAGGTTAGTGATTAAGCTTTTGTAAAACAAGTCAGTTCAGCACCTTGTCATGGGAGGAAGGCACTGAACCGACAGCCTTCCAATCGAGACACAAGAAAAATGAGAAGAATGTTTTATCAAAACCAAACTACACGTTACTAGCCCCTGATTGCTATGCTAACTTTGTACACATTTACATACACAGGACATTTTTATTTTGGTTACAACAATCACTTCAACCATAATAGTTATGAATACCAACCGCCTTCGTTTTCCTTGCCTTCTGTCCAAAGAGGTGCTGAAAAAAAATGTAATTAAATTAATAAATACCATGGATAAATGATGAAATGCTAAATTATTCTTGGAATGAGAATTTCTTATGAATTTCTTCTTTTTTATGAATACATATCCCAAAACTAATACAGTATAACATAGTGTTTCAGTTTTTTTTTAAATGAGAGCTGCCATCACATTTAACTACACAGTAAAGGTTAGCTTTTGGTTTGACTCAAACTAAATCATGCGTTGTTAATATACTTCTTGCTGGTTATGTTGTACAGGTGCTAACAATATTAATTAGTTTTGCACTGAAATGCATTAGTGCTAATTTGAATACATTCAACAGTATGTTGTACATGTTCTGTCCAGTAGGCTAAATACACACTAAAATATAAGTATTCACAGATAATTCAAAAGGGGCAACATTAAAGTACTCTAAGAAGTTCCAAATCCCAATGTAACCCTTGCTCAAGGCTTGCTGTGAATGCAGTGCATTAGCCCTGTTGTACCAGGCTATAGAGCTACCAGAGGACCATCTGAAACCAAAGTCTGTGAGGCAGTTTTCAAGTGGTTAAGTGCTAAAAAATGTTTGGTAGAGGAATAACTTGATTATTTTACATTTTTGAACCTTTATGAAAATGATGACAGTCTTGTGGCTCAATCCCCCTGTAATATTTTACACCTTAATGGCTTTAATGCTCTAATTTCACCACTTAAAAATAATAAATAATTAGATCATGGCAGCTATCTCATTAAATTGACATTTGTGCACATAAATCTAGTCAACTGTTTTTTTTCCCTTTTAAAATAAACATTGGGGTAAATAATTTGCAGCCCTCCATGTTGGCAAAAGCCTCAATTGGATATACAAATACAGCTATTTATAGTTGATCCCTAAGATCTACAGTAGCTGTGGTAAACAAGGCTAATCTCATTGTACTGTTTGTGTTGTATCATATCTTCATTTATTCTGGACATTTTTGCTTATTGTTGCAACAATAAACTGAATTGTAATTGTTATGAGCAATTACTAACCACCTGACTTCTGGCTTGGTACCACCCTCCTCTCCACGGGATTTTCCGGGTTAAACCCTGTATGTAGTAAATCAATCAATCAATAAAGGAATGAATGAATCAGTGAATCAATCAGTAAGGCTGTTAGTCAATCAATCAATCTAGCCACTGTGTTTATGAAAACATTGAAGTAAAAAGTATGTAGAATATCAAAACTATTTCAATAGTTTTGGTTGAAATTTCAATCAAAATTACACTTTAGGCGAAATCTCCATCAGTATCTGTTCTTCTGAAGTATCAAGTTCTTCTGTGCATCTCCATTTACTTTGGTTATTGATCAATAACAACAATAAACTCAACTGCAATTGTTATGAGCAATTACTGACCACGTTTTTCCAGTTCTGTCATTGACGTCTTCTCCAAGTTAAACCCTGGATCTGGTAAATGAATAAATAAAGAAAGAAAGAAACACATACATACATAAACATGGCTGGCAGAAATACAAAATCAATCACTGTACAGGAATTTTCCCATCCTAGAGCAACTTTTATCTACAGAATGCCAAAAATATATTGTAACACACTATAACACTCTGTTCTCAGTCCCTCATGACCCTCGTGAATGCCCTGCAGAGGTGTTCTCAATACTGAAATACTGAAACACAGCCAGCTCCAAGGGTGTAACTGTGATCTTGTGAACCAATGTTGACTTAGATTAAGGGATACTGTCTGTCACGAACAAAACCTTACCCTACTATATATTTATTGGGGAAAACCCAAGTGACTTAAACAACATGTGGGACTCAGTGTTATTCAGGGCAGGGCAGGGTGGGGTGTGATCACGTTTTAATTTATCACTGACAGAAATCTCAGTGACCTATTTTCTAGGGATCTATTCTTTCCGTTAATAAAATCATAACAACAAATACAATTAAAAGACCATAATAATTTATTGACAGGATGAATTTTACATACACAGCTACATTACTCTCATTCTGAACCCCACATCTTTTCGTCTTCTCTAAATAGTTCTTCCAGTCCCTAATTACCAACTTCATCCTTTCCCATCTCACTGCTAGCGCTTCTAGGGACAAGCTAAGCTAAAGCTCAATGTCTCCTTCTAAAAAAAAGGTAAAGACAAACATAACGTTAGAATAGGACATACTGACATGAGGTCAGTGTAACATTTAATATGAAAGAGCACAAACTCCAGTTTGAGAAAGAGGGTGTTATGAGATGAGATAAAAAGAAATAAATTAAGGGAGACACTTCTATTTTCATAAACCTTTCTCAGGTCATTTGGCAGGCTCGCGACACGCATAATTTGGAAGATAAAATCAGCCAAGACAAAATCCCACCTCAGAACCTTCCTAAGGGAATTGTATTTCTTGATAGAAAGGCATATTTTATTCAGAAAATAGGGAGTTGCAGGAATATTATACAGTACATTACACCTCAAAAAGCATTAGGGCATGTACATATTTTTTAATGAGTGATAATGCAAAGGTTCTGTCAGGAGTAATTTAATTAGTCAGTTATGGCTGAAATCTATAAAGCAAAACTGCATGAATGAAAGGCATTCTTAAGATCTTCGTTCAGGGACAGGCCGTATATTCAGAGATTATGGGAAAACCCCAAGATTCAACTGATCATCTTAAGGACAGCTCTAAAAACAATGATTCTGCTCAAACGATTTTCAAGCTATGCAGATCCTCATTTGTCATTTCTGTAATTATTTCAAATGCTGTAAATGAACATTTCTGAACATCAGCTTAATATGTAAGCTTCTGTGGATTTCATATAACTGAATTTAAGGAAAATAAAGTGTTTTTAAGTCTTGTTCGGAGGTTATAATACCTCTAAACAAGATAGCAAGATAATACCAACAACATAATACCAAATAATAACCGAGCTGCATTTGTAAAGGGAAAATACAGGAATGTTTATTGTCTGTTATGCTATTATTTATGTATATATGCGGCATATAAAGACATCTTTATACTATTTGTTATGACTTGTAGTTCTACTGTTAGCAGAAAACATGCTTGTACTGGAAGCAAGGGACAGCACATGACATTTTACTGAGAAGTTTGTGTAATATCCCATCATAAAACACACTCAATCACAAGAGATGCATGTGCTTAGCTCTGTTTACAACTTTTTCTCTGTGGTCTTAATGTTGAAGTTGATACTCATTGTCAAAACTCAGGTGCATTTTCCATATTCATGAATGCATGTACAAGAGTGTGCAAAATATGTACTCGAATATCTATACTTACTTAAAGTGACGTTGTCATCTGGGAGTGTTCTGAAATCATCTGTGGATGATTCTTCACTAGTAGATGGATCAGTTGGTGCCTCCTCATTGACTTCGAGACCTACTGTTGTTACGATGTCATGAAGTCCACTCTATTAAAAAAAAAAGTATAACAACACATATGAACCCATAGGACAGGACACATTTACTCACTATCATAGAAGCCTATTAATAATATCTGTAAAATACAAATGTTAATAGGTTTGAATAAGAATTTACTTTGTAAAACTGGTACCAACCTCGTCTTGAGCAGGTGTTGTATTAGTATTTGTGGTGGGTTGCTCCTCCTCATTGACTGCTGTTTGCGTAGTTTCTGGAGGGTTATCAGAATCAGTAGCTGGCCATGGATAGAAGTGAAACAGAAGTAGGGAAGTATTAGATCACTGATTTTTCCTTTTATAGTCCAATTACCAAATTCTGGGCTTTTAGAGCTTGTTTTGCTGCACAGTAAAAAACAATATAAGAAAGACATGTAAGAAACATTTTACATTGCAATAGCCATTCCTTCAAAGTTATAACACTTTTTGAAGTAATATGCTAAATTTGAACCTGCTTTTTGCTACAATGAAGAATAAGAATTTTTTATTTTGAATAAAATGCAGCTAAGCTGTGAGATATTAACTAACTGAAACATTTTACAGCAAGAGGGGAAAAACGACTGAAAAGAACAGTGAAGTATGAATGCCAATTTTTAAAAAGTGAGGAAACTGACAGTAAATAAATTTGTCTAACAAAACAAAGAAAAGCACCAGCTTTCATTATTGCTTTAAATGTGCATATATGTCATTCTATTGATCACCTTGTGTGGTTGTAGGTGCTTCATAAATAACTGGTTCTGTTTCTCCAGTTGTAGGACTCGCTGATTGCTCCTCCTCACCTGCAGGAGCATCTGTAGCTACTGCCTCTGTGCTCACATCTGCAGTATTTGCTTCTTGGATTAAATCAGTCTCAGGGTCAGCAGTGGGTTCAGGCTGACTCGTCGTGTGCAATACTTCCTGTTTGGCACAACATTTTATTTAAATAAGTTACGGTCTATGTAATGCTAGGTGAGATTTTCAAACGGCTGACAGAGACCCAGGACTGGACAGCTCAAACCAAATAACAAAATATCTCAACTTCTCACCTCAGCTGCAGTGACCGCCTCCCCAAGGTTATGTTGGTCGATGACCTCTACGTCTGCTTTAGATGGGGGACTTTCAGCAGATGGCTCTGCTGTTGGGATTATATCATCTGCACAAAGTTGAGTGAAAGAATAGTGAGGGAATAATACAGTATGGGATTACATACTGACAATCAGTTGGAAACAGATGGGAAAGAAGCCAATTCATGGTGCCACAGGTGGCAGAACCTGTGCAGCAAGCTTTTTTAATCAAACAGAAAAGGCAGGCATGGCAACTCAAAGTCCATCTCAATGTCTCAAAGAATGTTTTCCCATGCTTTTGAACCTATAGAACATCCCCGATGATGTAGTTCGCTATTTTGTACCTCTACTATTAGGAGGAATATCGCGTTGGTTTTTAATATAATAATATATATATAATAAAATTTTGAATATAATCTAATATACTAAAAAGCTAATATACAGTTTTGGCATGATTTGTGTAACCACTGATTATTAAAAAGCAGCACGCCTTAATCCATCTGTTGTTCCTCTAAGTCATTAAAATAATGTGAGTGGTGTTTAGGATGACACACACATAAACTCAGAGCCACACCCTGGCCTGATTGGTGCCTGATGCTACCGATCCAGCCAAAAAAAAAAAAGAAAAAAGAAAATTACTTGACATACACATCGATCACTTGTGACCTGCTTCCACATCAAATGCAGTCTTAACCTCAGCACTGGCATTGCAACTCTGTGCTAATGAGAAAATGACAGCGATGTGCTCTTTGTCAGCCTGTGTGTGATAAGCGATGTGTGCGTGTATGCCTGTGAGATTCCCCTGTTGCATGTGACAAGCTCGAGCAGTAAAGTGAGCTCTGGTTTGATTGTTCTTTGCTTGCTGACGTCAGCAGCACCCTGATGCTGGTTTATCTGAGCGGATCTTCTTTCACCAAACACCCAGTATTAAGGCAGGACTGATTAAAAAAAAAAAATCAAATCAAATACCTCTACCACTTTTTTTTTTAAGAGCTATTCATTGCAGAGAGGATTTTCAATAACTGGGCTTGCCAAGTGAGATTGTATCAGAATCAGTGAAGCCTGGAGGGAGAGCAGCAACACATCTGAAGTATTTCCATCACACTGAAAATCTTTTAGTGGTAACAAGTACTGGCTACACCCTGAATCCATTCATCCACACAAACATACATTCATATTCCAGGAAAAAAAATCCACACACACAAACACAAGCAAGTGCCCACACACTGCAGCATGAATATTTGACATGCAAACTCTCGTGCACCACTGCATGGTTCCTGTAACCAACGTAGAAAAAGAAATCTCTTTATTCCACTGAATATCACTGCACTGGTTTAACAAACATTAATCAGTTTCTATAAAGAGTCATACATTGTGCGCATGGATATGTATGGATATTAATTTCACTATCTCAGTCGGTTCTTTGGAAATGAATGTCTTCATCAAAGATGTGCTGTAGCATGCCACTTCAGGCTAATGGGGTGGAAACAAAGTTAAGACTGAAAAAATACTATATTCATCAAACTGTTCCTCAGACAGTTGTCAGTAACCTTCTGCCACAATCTTATTAATAATCGCTCAAACCATTAACTCTGATAATGAGTCTCTATTAGTGTGAAAACGCAGTGTGTATGAGACATGAGGATATAATATAATTCCCCTGGTTCTTGTGCATGTGTGTTTGTGTTTATGAGTGTGTGTACAGGCTACCCCTCTATGCAAACTCCTTCTTCATAGAACATTCTGTTCTCATCTATTAGTTTGCCACTTCCTCGTTTAACTACCTCTCCCACAAGCATTGCCCCGTCCAACAACACTTACATGCATACATACAAACTCATGTAATGTTCCCTCCTCCCTCCTGTCCCCTATCATACAAACAGCTACATGTTCACACACGTGTGAAGTTCATGTGCACACATGTTCCCATTCACCCTCGTTCTCTGAGTAAGGGGAGCACTGTTTTGTGTTAGTACAGCAGTAAAGCCAACTGTTGCACATCCCAAGCGCTCTCACTCCTTTCCTTCACTATTGCCCCTTCCCTTTCACCAAGTCTCGACTCTCTCTCTTTCATTGCCGCTACTTTCCCTTGAGGCTGATGAGTCATCCGTGTCTCTGACATGGCCGCACGCTATTGTGTGGGGCAAAGCAACTGTGCTAAACTGCAAAAATGTCCCCTGAGAAAGAAGCTCCTAAGTTAAACCAGTTCACCTATGTGGGAATGTATCTTACTGGCGGCAAAATCTCCTTGCCAGCACCAAGAAGCTCATTAATTAACAAAAATTAAAGTGTAATAAAGAGAACTTGTCTTGGTGGGTTTATAGCGTCTCTGTGAGTTGCTGGAAATGAATGCTGCAACTAATAACTTTTATTATTATTATTGATTAGAGTGCTGATTGATTTTTTTTTCAAATACTAACTAATTTAATTGGGTAATAGAATGAAAACAGATGTGGAAAATGTGGGAAATGCCTGATATAATTTCATACAGCCAGAGTGACATGATCAAATGTCTTGTTTTGAATATTTGTGCAGCTACAAACAGCAAATATTCAACATTGTAGATATAAGGGGATTATTACCTGATCATTCAACTGCCAACTACATTTATATGAAACAATATACCGGCAATCAGAAGTCATTTAATTGACTATTTCTAGCAGCTTTCCTGAAAATAACGACTCTTGAAAAAGACATATTTCTGCCTATAACTCTTAGTAAAGCCCAGGTTCTAGCTCCCTGAGAGAATTTTTTATAAGCATCTTTCCACACAGCTCCTTTTGAGTTCATCTTCAATTTTCATGTTGCATAACCGACGGTTTGCTTTACTACTTTTTTATATGACGTGTATCTAGAAAGAAGAGTGACCGATAACAGCCATCTGGATCTATGCCAAAATGTAAGAGTTCATCCTGAAGTATGGTGTGACACTGAACCTCGCCTATATAATTCAACCTAGATGAAACTGCAATATAATACTTAGGATACCAAACTGATATGGGCATCAGCATTGTCATGGTGACACTTTGGCATAAATCAACATGCTTTAAAAAAAAAAAAAACTCACTTGACAGAAAATGAGAACTGTCATGACAAGAAACCAGGAAAAGCGGTTCCTGGGAAATAAGGTACGAACTTTGATTAAAAGGAAATTCCACTTAAATATATGTGATTGCAAAGAATGCCACATACAATTCTTCACATAAAGTGTGCTTCTTAGTATTAATATACTGTGATAAGTATATGAAGTTTCTGTAGTTTACAACATGTTAACTAGTTTCAACTTTTTCAGTGATATAGAAACCATACCCCTGCTGATACAACGAACCGGCCCACGTTTAAACGGGTTTAAGATCTGAATTTTACAAAGCATTAAAGAGCAGAAGTTTGGGTACAATACGGTAATTTTCACGGGCTGTGTCCGCAACTCATTGGTGAGTTTTTTGCAGTAGTGCAGCTCATAACCGCTGGCCTTTTATTGCAAATTAATTTTCTATGCCAGCTTTTTGAATCAGGCAGCGCTTTTTTTTTGTCAGTAGAAATGTGAAGAATCCTTTGTGTGCTTGTGTCAAGCAGCGCAAAACATAGTTAACATTGCGGTGAATATCATAACTTGCATGTGCTATAGACATTTGTGAAGTGCCTCGATAGTGTTGTCATTAACAATACACGTGAAAATGTCCCCGTGCTAGTTTGAGATAGAAAAAAACCAAATCAATGATAGCAATCTATCCACTGTGGAAAGCCCCTTGTAAAGAAATGACTAATAAACTTATCTTATGTTATCTTATCTTATCTTATCCTAGAAAGATAAATAACATGGACGGTTGGGAATTACACTAGTATGTGGATTGAAGTCCTGTTCGTTATGTCCAAGGATGGAACTCCTTATTTTGGCATTTGATATGACGTCTTAGCAAACCTGACAATAAAAAGCTGAATTTGTTTTCATTTCTATTATGTTCACTTTTTGTTTGTTTTGGAAACTGAAGAAGAGTAAAGGTGCTTTTTTTTAATGGAGTTTTAGTTATGTAACACACAGGACTGTGCATTACATAAAATGGAATCTGAAACACCTTACTAGCACCATTAAGTGAAAAGGACTTTACTTTTGAGCTTTTCTAGTTCTTGCCATGAGATTTTGTGCAATTTCCTGTGTGTAGCTGAATGAGTAATAATGCATGTGCATGCCTTGCCTTATGAAAATACACATGAAATCGTTTGTGCACATGTGCCAGGTGACACAGGTATGGTTTTGTTGTGTTTCTATGGGATAGAAAGTGCTGTGTTTACCTCAATCATGTATGTCTTAACAATGCCCCCATAGAGATAATGTATGTGTGGAGTGTTTGTGTGCATGGGTGTGGGTTTCCCTTATCCACCGAAAGAAAGATTTATGTGTTGGCAGTTGAAGGTGTAAACACAGACAAGTCTACACACACACACACACACACACACACACACACACACACACACACACACACACACACACACACACATGCACTCACACCTGGTTCACATCACAGCTCTTTTTTCTTTTATTTGTTTCTAAGGCAAACACATGGTCTCTAGCTGAATTGTGCACACAGATAAATAAAGCACACCCATACTCCCACATGTTCTATACATTAAACTTCCCCACTCCCACCCACACATACGCACACAGATGCTAAGGGCCCTTGGGAAGTGTAAGGCGCTGAGACTAGTTCTGTTGGGTGTTGTCTACAGCTGGTGCTGGATCTGGTTACTGACACTCGCTATCATTCACCTCTATAAATCGCACTGTAACTGATGTGCACACATACAGCTGAGCTAGTGCCCCATCATTTTTGGTGTGACTAAGAATTGGTGTGCACACATATGCAAGTCAGCAAACACACCCATTGAGATTTCCTGTGATTGAGTATTCCAACACCTACTGAGTTTAAAATGACATTAAACTTCTGCAATTATGGACAATGTGTGTGAAAAGAGAAGGGGAAAAAGATCTCTCTTTCTGTGTGTGTGTGTGTGTGTGTGTGTGTGTGTGTGTGTGTGTGTGTGTGTGTGTGTGTGTGTGTGTGTGTGTGTGTGTGTGTGTGTGTGTGTGTGTGAAGGTGCTTCCTCTCTGATGGTTTATCTGGTGATAAAAAAAAAAACCGGTAGAGTGAGAATTTGTCAGATTGCATCCATGTGCACCAACGTCCAACTGAATCTTTTTGCATAAGGATAATAAAACTCATTTGTCTCACTTTTTCCTTGCTTGTGTATCCTTGTTTTCCCTCTCAATCAGCTACATTGTTCCTTTATCTTTTGCCAACAGCCGTCCACTTTTCTCTTTATTTTTTCCTCACTTTATGTGTTTTTTTCAATGCTTCTTTCTATTCCTGCGAGTTTTACTGCACATTTAAACAATCTGGAGTCATTGCATGTGCCGCAGGGAAGGGCAGAGGCCCATGGGCCAGCTGAAGGAGAAGGGAAAGGAAGAGGAGAGAGAAAACACAAAGAATGAGAGATGCAAAGAGGAAAAGAAATGATGTGGCTCAATCACACATTGACACAGTAGTGGGGAAACGGGAATCAATTATAATTATTTATGTAACAACAATGGATCCACCACACCCCTGTGGACCTAAACTCCAGTCCAAAAAGAAATGGCTAGATTACAAGACACAACTTCTTTTAATGATGATGTCTGGGATACAAAGCTGGAACTGAAATATAGTAATAAAGATGGAGGGCTTTTCATTTGCTTAGTCAGAACTGATAATAACAATAATAACACTGATTTTTTTTTTTAATCAGCTAAAGGTTAATTGAATTGAAACGTGACAGGGATTCAGGCAGACTGGCAAAAGACATGGTGGTGATTGTGCTCACACAAGCAAAGGCGAGAGGAGAGAAAAAGACAGAAAAGGAGAAAGACAGGTGAGAGCCAGAGGGGAGTAAAGGTGGGGGGAGAAATGGAGGCAGTGAGATAATGACCAGCAGAGTCAGTTAGTCAGACATACAGACAGACAGACGGGGAGGGGGGGAGAGACAGACATAGATATATAGATAGATAGATGCATAGATAGAAAGATAGATAGAAGCCACCATGCACACTAACACATGAAATGTGCTGCTGAAGAATGCGCTGATTTAACTGGGAACAAATTATTACCTTGTGCCTTGGCCAGCGTAGCCAGCAGGCTTCCTAATAGCAGAATCCACAGGTATGACATCATGGGAACACGGCGTCCAGGCTGCGAATAAAATCGGGGTTCAATCTCCCTTTTCTTGCCCTTCAACAATGACAATTAACTGGCGTGGAGGTTTCAGGTAGATCTGGAGGGCGTGCTCGCGTGTGTGTGCCGGTGCGTTCTTGCGCGTCGGATCAATCCAAGGTGCTCAGATGCTCAGGCTCAGTGCGCGCCGCCGTCGTTCCCTTTGTCTGGATTGGGAGAGAAGGTTCGGTTTTTATTGGTAGGCGGTCTCTTCTCCCAAATGAAGGGAGGCGGACTGACTGTTAGGTACGTTGCTGTTCTGGCATTCACATGACTTTCCGCACTAATTAGTGGGCTTTTTTGTCTTTATCTCTCTGTTGAGTGTTGCGAGCATTTCGGATGCATTCTCGATGTTATCAAGCCCGATTAGTGCCGATTAGGACTTGTGTCATTCATGATAGCAGCAGCCGTGCACCATTTTAACTCTAAAATGCCACTAATAGATATTATCGTGTCATTAATTAAGTATTTCCCCAATTTTGATAGAGGGTCCAGTAAAACCTCGAAAGAACCCATCTCTTATGTACTGTGGGGATGGTACAATGAGTTGGGTAGGGTTAGGTAGTATCATCAGCAGTTAGATAAGAGCTGTATAAATTATATATGTTGTAAAATGTACTTTGGTTACCGTGTTACATAATATGACGATTGCCTTTAAAATATAGTAAAATATATAGTAACCTTTCAAAACCAATGGTAACCAGATAACAAGCACATGATGATTTATCCACAGAATAGTAACAGCCAATAGCAGCTCTGAGCTGGCTCTTATGAAAGCCATATAAATGTCTGGTCGATCAGACCATGCTCAATTTACAGGCAAAGGAGACGCTTCAGATCCAACTAACGCTTAATAACAGGTGATGTTTGGTGACTGTATGGTGGCACAGCATGAAAGGCTGGTCTCAGATATTACCAAAACCCCAAAAGTATGTTTCCAGCCACAAACCTTTCATCATGTCTAGTTTCTAGGTTGGTTTTCTGCTCCCTTCAAGCAAAGAAACAGCCAACTTCCTTGGGCTGTCTTCATGAGTACTGTAGGAGCAGCATGCTGATTCTAATGATGCTTCATGGGAAATTTAGTTTTGCATAGCCATTTTCATGTGCAGTCACTAAACTATGGTCAGGGACACAACTTAACCTATGCAAGACACACGCCTAAAACTTGCTTAAACTAATAGAATTTAAATGGAAAATAAATACAAATAAAAGCGAACCCAGGAGGTGCTGCAGGATCCTCCGCTTCCCTGCTTTCCATGGCCTTGGCTGAGACACCTAAAGGGATTTTTTTTATTTTTGTTTTCTTACAGCATCTTATCACTTCATGACTTAAAGATTCCCACAAAAGTTTAAAGTCATGATTTAGATAGTATAAGTTTAAAAAAGTAGAATAGGCTAAGACTTAAGCTTAAGTCTGTAATTTGCTTCAATTTATTAAAAATATCACTTTCTGAAGAGGACAGAAAATCACTGATGTAAGCCTTAGGTCTGTTTTTGATGTTAAATTAATGTTAGGTTTCCATTTGAGAAAACCACACATGACCTCATGCACACCAACCAACCGACCAGAAGGTGGATCCGAAAGGGGAACATTTTCCTTCCCTCACCATTTAAAAAAACAAAACAAAAAAAACCCTTTCCTCTCTGCCAAAATGAAATGCGTTTATTAATCCACAGGTGGCGCCATTAAATCAAATCTTAATAAACTCCAAATGTTCGGGGCTGTGTCCAGATATAAAAACACAGAAGACAACACTCCACCATCATTTGCATTCGTTTGACACAAGTACCTACTGAGCAGTTTGAGAAAGAGTATAAACACAGACACATTTCTACTTTCCCCCCACCAGGTGTCATGGAAATATTAAAAAAAAAAAACAAAAAAAACTGAGGGGATGGTTTTG